>JAQQZR010000008.1:5461930-5480984 GCA_030068235.1 Notoglanidium macrostoma
TGGACTGTGGGAGGAAACCGGAGCACCCAGAGGAAACCCACGCATGCACGGGGAGAACATGCAAACTCCACACAGAAGGGCACCCTGGGTGACCCGGGCATGGAACCCAGGACCTTCTTGCTGCGAGGCGACAGTGCTAACCACTGTCCCGCCTATTATAATTTATAATATAATAATTTATAATTCATTGTAAGACGGTAATGATCACTAACTAACTCTACTAATGCTTCATAAAGCTCTAATGTTCTATAAATAATTGCTTGAAAGCTTATAATAATGTTCATGATGTCTATAATCGATATTACAATGCAGAAATAATGTTAATAGGGTCATAATGTACGTATAATGAATAATTTAACATTCAGCTTTCTTGTGGTAAATAAATATTACAACTGATTTATAATTATGCACGGTTCATTATTAGTTATAAAGGATGTTCAGTACACCGCGTGGCATTATCTTGAATAGTGGCACTTTCTGTACCACAGGATGAAATCAAGGCATTATTGAACGAACTTTATTTGAGCTTTATGGGGCATTAATAGAGTTTAGAAAATCCATCCATGGAATCACTACCAAAGAGCATTATAAGCACTGCGTATGTGCTTCATAAATGGTGTAACCATGATTTATTTGAAAGCCGTAGAGGTTGGATCACACACGAACAAAAACTTTAAACAATTTCTCTGGAAAACAAAACCTATTTCTAAACATATTTGGCCGTGCTCTCTTGAAGGCAATGTTTCAATCAGTATTTCAGTACTTCCAACACAAGCACAGGCCTCTTCTAAATGGCTGCACAAAACAAAGAGATGTGAGGAATGAATTAACTGCTTCCACATTCAAACTGTGTGCAACTTGCCAAGCCAGCGTCGATATAACACGACTTTCCAAAATGGCAAAAGACCAACTGCAAACAGTTTATTATTAGGCCCGACTTTCACAAGCGTGACGGTTATGTAAATGTTTCACTGCTGAAAGTCATCTTTTAAAATGAACCATTATATTAATTTCATCTCTTTTATGGAGACAGATGACAAACTGAATTACACTACCAGCAAAAAAGGCAAATAACACATGTTATTAACTTATGTTATTATAAACTTATGCTTTAATTCTTGCAGGACTTGCAATCGGATATTGCTTACTTGAAAGGACTCGAGGAAAGAATTGAAATAGATGAAGACGATTTGGGAGATCTCGTCCTCCCCAGGGTTGACAAAGAAAAGCATGTAGGTGATGCCGAGGAGAGGCAGCAGGACCAGAGTGGCCTTCACTGCTTTCCTATAACAAGACAAATGAAGAGATGTAATTACAGAATACTTTCAGATCACTTCAGAGAACATTTTGACAGACTTGCGCAAATGATTCTAAATAAAGACGACTAATTTGTCCTAAAATGTCTGTGCATCAAAGAATGCATTCTGAATGTCTTTGCATGCTATAGCGTTACAATTTCCCTTCACTGGAACTAAAGGACTCAAAGCTCTTCCAGCATGACAATGCCCCTGTGCACAGCGAGCTCTAAGATAGACAAGGTTTACTAAGGATAATGTGGAAGAACTCGAGCGTCTTGAACAGAGTCATGGTCAAGGGTGCATAAACTTTTGGTTGTATAGTGTACTTTAATGTTTTGAACCCCTTTTCTGTCTCTCTTTGGATATCTAATATGAAACCAAATGTTTAGAGTAATATTGCCATTGCTGATTTCTAGGACTGTCCTGAATACTATTTTTTGGGCTCCGGAGCTTCGCTATATGACTGTGTGTGGGAGAGAGAGGGTGTGTTTGTTGAGTTTGACTCAGGAACAACCAACCAGACCAGACATTTCTTCGTTGTCAAATGAGATGGATGACTTAACGCTGTAGCACGTGTCCTTCAGTTTAATTAAAGGCATTAATTAGTTAGGATTCTGTCATTCTGCAGTATTGTTGTTAAACTTGCTTAACTTAAAGTATTCCACGCAGCTGAGGTTTGGCACTTTCAATCCCAAAATTGAAAACTGAATACCTACCCAACAAAGAAATATCTAAATAGACAAATTTTCAGGTCCAGCTTTACTGATTTCTACAAACGTTTCTCAAAGCGCATACTCCTTGAGCACACAAAACAAACATGTTGCCTTTTTACTCATTTAAAATACGCAGTCCACTGTAGACCCTGTAAACAAATGAGCTTGGGTGGGTTTATTATGTAAATCATGCAAATCTTTAGCTTAAAATGTAACTATTTATTGTGCCCTTAAGCGCAGCGGTCTGGCAGTTTTGAGCGAGGTGAGCAGATCGTTTCCGGAGAAAGTCTGTCGTTTCAGTGCAAATGAATATGAAAGAGCTCAGGTGTGACTCAAAACTGACTAACAAACTGTCAGGTTGAATCTTCGGCTGGCTCAAAATTAAGACGGAAGTGTTTGCAAATGTGACTGCGGTGCATCTGAGACCTGTGCGCTTATAAATGTGACGTATTTTCTCTCACTCCATATTGGGGACTGAAAAGGAAGCTTGTTAGACGGATGAACTGAAATCTGCGCCACCAATTGCATTTATCTTTGTAGAGGTGGGTGGAAATAACAACATACAGTAAGTGGAGTTCATAGTTTTGTTTACAGAGTTGTATTCATATGTTGTTTATGGTGATTGCAAATAAAAAAACAACAACAAAACATCGACAACAAGAACCCTGTTTGATTAAAATCCAATAGGGAATCGTGGCAAGTGTAATCAGCAGGGAAGGCTGTTACCCTACAATGTAATTATTGCAAATGACAGGGCTTCATTAGTGTCATCAAATGAATCAATCAGATTATACAGAAGAGATTTAATCATCAGTTGCGAGCAAGAGATGGTAAAGATTAATGCAACGTTCTTAACCGATGATGTTAAGATGGATGTCACACCGACTGTTCAACACAATGACACTAAGAGAGATTTGGTTTGAACCCCATGAATTATTTTGGCACAGGACACTGAATGTGCCTGTCAAGTGTGTTAATAATAACTACAGGCTGTCATGTGCATCATGTGCGACTCACGGAATGACTGACAGTCTGAAAGAAAACACATTTATTGGGTCACTTCTCGTCCACCTTAAAGCAAACTCTTATACATCAAAGCTACAGTATACAGTGTATGCAAATGTGAGTGAAACCACAAAAAAAGGAAATGCATCTTTATATACCTCTCAAATAACCCAACTGATATGATAGTGAGTGCTTGATGCCATGTATCCTGACAAGGTTCCTTTTCTATGGAGGATAAACCGCCCCACATAGATCATAGATCCTCCACCATACTTGACAGTGGAAATTAAATACTTTTCTGTATAACCGTCCTTCTTTTTCATAGATTTTTTTTGCCAAAAAGCTCTATTTTTTTCATCTGACCATATTGGTTCCAATTAAAGTTCTAATGAAGTACAGACGCTTACATTTGTGGTTAGATACAAGGAACGCCTTTCAAGTCATTTGTTGCCATGGAGGTGACCCCAAAATGCCACTATGTTCTGCAAATCTTGCTTGGAGATTTTTTTTTTCTTACCATGGGTTTAAAATGATCCAAAAGAGCCGCCCTATGTACCACAGTAGAGGGTAAAAATATGCGTTTTCTGATTAATGGGTGGCAAGAACCAAAATTGTGCTCACTGCATCATGGCTACAGTAAGGACCAATAGTGTTAGACAGGAAACAAGTAAGAGCCAATCACGTTTTATCACGTTCATCATCCAGTTTATTGTCCACAGTGTAATCTGACCCGACAAGCTATGTTTACATGCAAGATTTCTGCCAAGCCATATAAATTCATTCCAACTGCAGATGTACTAAAACTAATCTCTAGCTAACACCGTAACCAGATAACAAACCATGATTTATAGTAAACCCAGACTTTTTAGTCTAGTTCAGGAAGTCTTGGCCTCTCAGTGGCTCACCTGTACTGAATCGTCTCTGATGTGGTGGACGCTCTGAGCTTCGTCATCAGGATCCTCACGATGTTGAAAAGGAAAATAAAGTTGATCTGTAGAAAAGGCAACACAAACATCGCATTCATCTGCTATATTCCCTTTGTGTGAAAACATTTTCAGTTCATCAAATAAAATTCATTTTAGTCTTTTGTGCTTCCCAAAATCGAAATATGTCACGTGAAATGTCAGCAGTGAAGCTACTTCAAAAATTTTTATTTTATTTTTAATTATTAAAATTAAAGCTCTATTAAAAAAAAGCTATTTTAGTCATATAAAAGTTAAAATGTAATTTATGATTTGCTTTATAATGCCATTATCCAGGATTATGTGTTGAGTATGGGTTCAGGTTTCTTGCAGTGTTGGTTCAGTGATTAAAGCTCTGGGTTACTGATCAGAAGGTCAAGGGTTCAAGCCCCAGCACTGCCCAACTGCCACTCTTGAGCCCTTGACCAAGGTCTTTAACCCTCTCTGTTCCACCCTGCGCTCTGACCCCAACTAACACCCTAACAGGCTGGGATATGCGAAGAAAAGATTTTCACTGTGGCGTAATGTACTGTATATGTGACAAATAAAGGCTTCATTGTCTCTTTCTTCCTCATGACTTCTCATGGAGTTTTTCATTGCCACTGTTGCCTTTGGTTCGTTCATCAGATCAAAATTCTTATCCAGATTTCTGTAAAACGTCTTTGCGACAATGTTGTGTTAAAAGTGCTCTACATAATGTAATAATTTATCAATGTTGTAAATGTTTGTTTTTTCCTTTTCTTGAATTTCTAACATCTGATTTATTGCAACCTGAATTTTTACTGTTACCAAAATATTAGTTGATTAAATTTCTACTGCTTGATTTTTACCTGAATTATCTATTTGAATATTCTAAGTAGTTGGCCCTGTGGTGGACTGGCGAACTGCTCAGGGTGTACCCCGCCTCTCGCCCAAAGATGCTGGGACTGGCTCCAGCTTCCCCCGCGACCCAGACGGATAAAGCGGTATAGATAATGGATGGATGGATGGAATTTTCTAAGTAAGCATTTCCTCCCCAAACATCATAAATACAGGTTTCATATCTGATTAATTAAGAATGAACGTCTCACTAAATTGTAATGCAAAATTTTACTGATGGCTCATTTGAGACAACTTACCAGAAGAACAAGGATCATGGGGCCCTGGTAGATGTAGTCAGTATAAACACCAGCTCGCTTTCCAAACCAGCATCTACAGCGCATCGAACAGAAGAAAGCCAATGAAATCCTTCAATATAATGCAGAAAAGCATCACATCCCTCAAACCTCACGCTGATAAGCTGTATGCCATTCAGTTCCTTTCTTTCAATCCCCAACTGCATTCAGTTAAGCATGGCTAAAATGCCTGCCCCATTTCTACAGGCACTCTGTGGGGAGATGAAAAAGTATGGAGATTTAGAGAGAAGAAGGGTGTGACGATGGAACAAATCCTTTACTTTATAGAATACTTTAAAGAAAAATGAATTGGAATCGCGTTTATCAAATGTGACAAAAATCTGCAATCAAAAGCAGGCCCTTTTGAAGAACAAAGAAGGATGAAAAAAAAAGCCTGCCTTTGGGCTGAGATATGGTCCGATTTGTTTATTGAATATTCTCTGTTCAGTGCGGCATTTAATCACATCATGTATGAGACAGAGCGAAGGAAAAGTTTGCGCAATATGATGTTTGAGGTTTATGATCTTTTGCAGATTATACAGTTTGCAGATTGACACCTTCAGATGCTAACAGGCTCATCCCATGTGCATGTTTTGGCTTTTTGCGTGAGTGTGTCAGGTTGTGAGTCAGATCTCCAGTGTGGAGCACATGAAACGATTGCCTGGCAGTGAAGAACCTAGAGGTCATAACTATGAAAAAGCAATGCAGGCTGGCTGCCAAAATCGATTACAGAGCAGCTTTAAATGCTAACACATTTGCTGATGATGCCTGCATGGGAATTTACTTTATGCGCTGCTTATTGTGGTCCATTTCAAAAGCTCAGCTAAAAGATGGATGTTTGGCATGCTATCTATGTACACAGAAAATATCTAATCATGATTCGATGCATTATGTATGTTCATTATGGTGTGTGCAAATATTTCAGACAAACATTTCAATGTTTTGATAGTGGATGATAAAACGAGAAGTGAAAATGATTTCATTTGGAACAGAAGAACATTTTTATTAAAAGAATCCCAGAAGTACAAAATTTATTTAGAATTACTAGCTCATAAAATCAAGGCATCGACCGTATGCGAAATACAAAATAGATGGAATGCTCCCGTTCACTCCCATTCTATAGAAATGAAGCCAAAATACCGCCATAGTGTTGTTAAATTTACAGCCAGAGTCTGCACCGAAGTGACTTCTCAATTTGTGCAGTAGAGACGAGAGACGAAGGTGCCTTTTTGCTAGCCCCGCCCCCTTCCCAGTAGAAATGATCAGACGAATACGGTCACATTCTCACATTGTCTTTATTACATGTCTAAAGCATTAATCACATGAACTGGAAATCCGCTGACAGATTCATGTGACTAACCCGGAACGAGCCAGCAGTGAGCTCATCAGGGTGAGTTAAAACTTACAATTTGGGTCATTCTTTCAGCAGTATCTTTGTCTTCCTCTTGATGTTAATAAGACAAAAATACAGCTTGTCATGTTCCCTTTTATGAATTGAAAAAGTAAAGTAACAGCTTTACCTCTGCTAGTTATAAAGAGGTAGCACTGGAGGCACCTTCCAAAAATGCTGAGCAAATTCCTCCTCACAGAAAACTAACTACACACTTTTTTTTTTAAATAATGGAGCATCTGCCATACAGGTCCATATGAAAGATGTTACTATAGAAACAATAATATAATAGAATGAATGCATTAAGTTACACCTTGCAGAATCACTGTACTATCAGAGCTGCTGTTATAGAGAATCAACACCTTCTGACCAATCAGAATTTAACAGGTATAACTCTAAACAAATTATAAAAAATAAAGGAATGTTTTACATGTTTGAGATCTTAACTCAACAGTTATAGAGGAACAGCACATCAGGCGTCGCTACAAAATTGATGACAGGAACAAAATTTGAAAATGACTGCAGTCGGCAATTTGTATCCATAGTGACTATGTGTTGGGGTAATTACAGATAAACCAGTTCAATCCTGCAGGATAATTAGGCTTTTATTGCTGGTTGGACGAGGTTTTGTTTACGTGTGCGTGAGATGGCAAGAGATATCAAAAGAGCAGGAGAACTCAAGCATAAAGGGCACTTACTTTTCATTGTCGTAGTAGAGCTTACCAACGGCCCATGCAACGATGATAGGAAAGGGAATACCTGTGCAAAGAAACAAATGCCACCCACTCTTATTATTTTCACAGCTGAACAATAAACAACACAATTACTGTAATGAAAGTGCCACCAATTAGTGGCACCCATTTAGTCACCTACTAACAGTTAAATATAGCATCCACTTCCACATTTTAAAGTAAAAATCCATTGGTTTTCATGTGTGTGTGGTGAATGATCTGGTTTAGACCTAAATAAGGTTTGATAGCTCAACATTAAGAAACAATAAAAGTATTTCACCAGAAAGACTCAAATGTTTTTATTTACTTTTTAGCCTAGACTTCTTCCTGTAAAGATCATAGATATCCTTCCTGGATAAGGAGCCAGTTTTACAAATGCAGTGCTTATTTAGTCTTCCTAAAGATGCTTAAAATTTTGCTAGCTAAAGGCTTTGTTCACACTCGGTTATAAAATGCATTTAGGGTGATCAGATCACAAGCGGACAGCTGAGACACATAGCCGTTTACACCTGTGTCTATCATGCGTCGGGTGTTCAGCTGACCACCTGTGTTCAGATTTTGTCACTTCCGCTAGAAGGTCAAAGGGCACCATGCAGTTATTACATCAGTCTCTGTGGACAGACAAGCTCCAGATTTGCGTCGCACGGGCTAGCTAAGAAAACAAAAACTTTTCAAGGACTTGTACATGTACGGGCTATTCCAATGAGTGTTGGTCATCACATCCTGCAATGATGACGTATTTTCCTTTTATGTTCTTTAAGTTAAATGTGTCTTGATAGTGATTTACACTTGTATTTAGTGCTGTCCACTTGTGATCTGATCGTTCAAGAAGCATTCTAAAACAAAATGCAAACATGGTCATTGCGATTTCCTCACACAGTGAATGTCAGGCTTTGATTAAGTTGCTGGATACATGCCTTGGACAAAATGGACATAATCCTCATCAATTTAAGTGCAATTTCCATAGTTTTCACTTTTTTCAGAACCGGGAAATTGAAATACTAGAACTTTACTTGTGAGAAAAATACATGCAAATGAGAAACATGTATTTCAGTTCAGGAAAGCCTGAACTTTTTAGAACTAGATGCAATAAGACAGATGCAACATGAAGGTAATTCTCTATTTTTCAACAAGAGCAACAACAACAAAAAAAATCAACAGAATCAACGTGAACTTAATCAGAATTTGTGATCAAATTTTAGTTGATTGATCAATTGATTAACTGAGGTGTGAATGAGTAACAGTACTCACACCAGCCAATACAGATGAACATCCATTTCCTGAGCTTATCGGTGGAGTAAGTCAGAACGATGGCCGTGTGCAAATAGCAGCCTTCACCGAACATCCAGAAGAAGTTGGTCACATGAAAGTAATTATACGCTGCTGTAACCAGCCTGCACCAGATCTGTCAGCAAGATCAAGAGAAAGGAAGATTATATAAAAGCGTCCTTGAAGAGGACGCAAACACGGCCTCTTTTTCATGTGCGCTCATATGGCACGAGATCGCAGTTTGTTAGTTATGTTTTACTTATGTTGTGTACTGCATATTTAAATAGCTCTTAAAACAATAGTCATAGAACAGATTCCCGTTCACTTTAATGCAGAAAGAGGGACAGATACATGTACTTCTTTAAATATAGTTAAATAAATAAATTTTATATGCTTAAATGAACTCAACTGATTAAATTTGATTAAATTGGCAGCTGGATAAAAAACAAACCAATAAAGAAATATGTAAAGCGTCAATGTCTTTGAGATTTATAATGAGTGTTTGAATGATCTGCACAAATAAAATGTAAATGCAAGTAAAAAGTATCCATCCATAGATCCATCTATCAAAAATCTTCTGTACATTAATTGTGTTTGAGTACGTAATGTGTGACTATATACAGTATTGTAGAGGAAATGTCCGCTACATAACCATATCAGTATGCACTTACTAATTCCTCTGCTCCACAGATGTCAACCCTGTGGGCCAAATACAGCCCACTGCTACACAAACATGCAAAAAATATTATTACACCACCCCAGAGCTGGGTTCTAAAGGTCAGGTGCTCACTGCAAGAAGGTTCTGGGTTCGAACCTGCTGGCTGACTGGGGTCTTTCTGTGTGGAGCTTGCATGTTTTCCCCGTGCCTGCGTGGGTTTCCTCTGGGTGCTCCAGTTTCCTCCCACATCCCAAAGACATGCAGATTAGTCAACTGGCTGCTCTAAATTGCCCATAGGTGTAAATGATTGTTCATCTCTGTATTAGCCCCGTGATAGATTGGTGACCTGTCCAGGGTGTAACCCCGCCTCTCGCCCGAAGTCAGATTGGCTCCAGCTTCCCAACGACCCTTAAGGGTATGCGGTATAGATAATGAATGGATGGTTAGAAGGTCAGATGATCAGCAAACAGACTAGACAGGGCAAACACCAGAATCCAGAATGCCAGAAAGCAGAACAAGAAACCAGATGTATTGTGCACATGAAACAAGGCCTGGTATGTCACATGGATTCACTGAGTAACAGTTCATGCCAAGTGATCTTTTGCATCTGTATATACTCAAACGCCAGGAGAGCTATAGCATAGTAGAGAGTTTGTGTGTTGGGAAGTGCAGTCCTTTTTTTACCACAAACCTATTAATACAGGTTTATAATATTCTGATATATGACTATTCCGCCCTAAATGTTACCCAGAAGTATCAAAATGATGCTAGATTTTAATGAAAACTACTTTAATTATTGAGTAAAAACTTTCTTCCTGATTGGAACACTTTCTTGATGATGTTAAAAGGTCAACAGCTCTCAACAGCAATTTAGCACACATGTCAACTCCAAATTGCATGTTGCATACACTCTTCGCCCTGGGAAAAAATGTGAAATTTGGTATCCTAAAGGGTTCTGGTAGTAGAAACCTACAATAGAAGTATTCCTTCATCTCTGTTCATGTTGATAATAGCTCACAGAATAATCTGTCTTACAGACCCCACTCCATGAAATGAAATAAAGAGGTGCTTTGGAGGCACTCTGCTGTCTGTTAATGACAGCACTTCTACAGTCGTGAATATTTATGCTATTGCAGCGTTAAACTTGCTCGTCTTTTGCTTCTTTTTCCGAATATACTGGATATACAGTACAGTAAGCATGGAACAATAACAAATAATCCAGTAATTCTAAATATTTTCGCTAAAACATTTGTCAAACGTACTTCCATGAATTTCCAACATTATTCTGATGTAAATGGTTGTTTTTTTAGGATCGAAAGTTTTCCTAAACAAAAAATGAAATATTACGGAATCAAAATGCAAAAACGTCTTTTTTAAAAAGTGTTTGCACTTACATTATAATCTGGACTGTCTTCAAACACTTCCATCACTACATTTCTCTAGAATTACATTTGGAAAGTCATAAGGTGTTTTTAGCATTGAGCTTTAAGAATTCTTTAATAGCTGTGAGATCTATCATTGTAATCATCTGACGCTACATAGGTTTTGTACTTATTGAGGCTGTTTGTACTGTGAGAGCTAGCTATTAACATTCAGCTAGATGGTTTCGTCAGAGTTATCATCATGCTAGCAAAACTTTAGCTACCGTGATCATAACTAGCTATTTGGCTGTAGCTAATACTTTCCAACGTGTCTTACATTTACATTTAAATTTGCAGCATTTGGCAGACGCCCTTATCCAGAGCGACTTACATAAGTCTTGCTTCCTTGAAGAAATAGTAACTAGAATCACTCTCACTTTCATATTTTCATACAATCTCTTAAGTAAAGTTCTTGATGGGAGAACTTAAAGCTGCACTTCAACGTTTACCACAGTATTTGTTTATAAGCGTAACTGCACTTTTACTTAAGCACTGAGGACCATTCTCATCATTTGTGATCTTTAAAGATACTTAGAATAAAACTAAGCAAAGTGATTCGTGGCATGAATTCGATGCTTGACGTGACTTGGCGTACCGGCACTATACGTTTCCTTACTGTTGACAGAAGACAAAATGCTATGCGTTGGAATGAATTCAAATGGGAAAAACTTTCAAACTTGCTCACCTGAAAGCATTTTCTCGACTCTCAATATTTCCCAGACATCTCGCGTCACCCATTTGACCATTAGATACTGAAGTGCGTTTCTAATTGCAGTGTTATTAGCCTACAGATCATTACTTCCATTCTGCATCGGCCGTGTATGAATGAGTGAAATGGAGCGAACAGGATGAAGCCGTGGAGGTTCGGAAGCCGTATGGATTTCTACGACGCCGAAAATAGTTTTGCCTTCTCACCTCCTCCCTACATTTTAAACATGGAAGCGGGTGAGAACTTATACTTCCTTTTTCGTGGTTTGTGAGATTTCCACTCACTGTTTGAATACTTTTCACATTTTTATGATATTTACGATCAACAGAATATCTGTTCAGATGATCCTTTTCTAACCATGTTGCCTAAGTGCAACTATGTAGGACAATGGCTCTGAAAAAATTACTCTATAATTATTGGCACCCTTCATAAAAAAAGAGTAAACCTGATTGCATAAAATAAAAATGTATTAACAATTACTCAAATTTTTCATTCAGCCAGTCTAAATAAAAACATTTTCATTAGAACTGTTAAAAAAAAAAAAATTATACTGTTTTATGTGCCAATAATATGGGATTGTTGCCTTTCTCCTGGGTTACAAATATGAGGTTGCATATATGTAAAATCCTGTTGTTATGCATAGCCATGAACAAAGAACAAGGAAATCAAAGTAATTACCAAGGAAAAAAACAAAGAACTTTGGACACAAGACAGACGCAAAGCTGTCGGGCTGAACAAACCAAGTAATGGATATCAGGTGAGCTGACAATAATGTCAGACGGATAACAGCAATCTAACACTTCCAAGCTTTCATGACTCAGCCTGGGAGTTATTAATAGGTCAGTGAGTTCTTTCACTCAATGCACATGTTTTTATTACAGTCTCTTTGAAGACGTGGATATTTACACATCACGTGAGTCATGAGACACATGAACAGCTTCGTTCACATGTTTCTTACAAAAGCAAGAAAACAGGAAGTGCTTGATGTGGTGTTATGTGGCCCCATGCAAAACGGGGTTACGGTTACCAAGCACTTCCTGACGTGTTTTATTTCTCTCATACCTCTGTATTTTGCCAACAAATGCATTTTTGTTTACATTTATTAATGAACCACATGTACATTAATAAATTTGGGGTCCGAGAAAATCCAGGACTTTTTGAAAATCGACAAAAAAGATTTACATCTTTGCAACAAAGAAAGTAA
Organism: Notoglanidium macrostoma; assembly: GCA_030068235.1. Lineage (NCBI taxonomy): Eukaryota > Metazoa > Chordata > Actinopteri > Siluriformes > Auchenoglanididae > Notoglanidium > Notoglanidium macrostoma. The sequence continues at coordinate 5,474,445 of JAQQZR010000008.1, forward strand.
ACCTTCAGTATCCCGAATACTTAATATTCAAGATTCCGCACTATCCCAAGGTCCCCATATAAATGTAAACAAATGCATGATCTTGATTTTGTTAACTTCTTCGTACAAATGGTCAGATGTTCCTCCTCTATTGAAGCACGTGTTTAGACGACACGCCAATTAGTGTGATCCAAAACCGATCATAAAATTTTGCACAAACTTTAGAGTCCATGCCAGCTCGACTGCACACTGTCATTAAAGCAAAAAGAGGACGTGCCAAATACTAAGAACTCTGAATCCATGTAAATATTTCAAAGATTCTATTTTTCACTCAGGTTGTTGTCAACAATATAATTTGTAATGTAACTTCTTGTATTAAATCAGAAAACCAAGCAAAAGAGTAGCATTTTCACTAATGCTCTCAAACTTTTTGACCCCACTATAGTACTTCCTAAACTGTTTTTTAAATTTTAAAACAGGTAAACAGCCTCGAAGTTCTTGTTAACTCACTTAATATAGCCCGTAACCCTTAGATCACTAACCCTGACCCTTTGGAACGAATGCCAAAGGCCATTTAGCCCATGCATGTACGTTTAAACTACAGACACATAGATGAGATTAGATGGTACACCCTGAATCTAATGTGTACACAGCAGTGCGAACATCCAACATGTGTCGAGCAGTTTGAAAACATGGAACAGTACAGCTGTTGATGCGTGTTTGAGAGGTTCCTCTGGGTCTGCAATTGACAAGGTGTTATGTTAATTAATTTTCTCACTTTTGAAGAGTTTATTAAAGTAGCACACAGAAGAGGGGGGTAATTGACGAACCTGGAGGGTCATCTGACAGCTACTCAGGGCTCAAGCTGTTTTTTCGGGCACATATGCCCCTGAAATCTCTCCTACACAGAGTATAAATGTATACTTGTAAGCCAGCCGGCATTACAGCTGCTCAGACCGCAGAAATGGCATGCATAGTGGCAAAGTTGGGCCTCCAATCTAATTAATACAGAGACTGTGTGTGTGTGTGTGTGTGTGTGTGTGTGTGTGAGGGGTAGGTGGAGATAGAGGGCATGAGGCTACTCGTTACACGTGGGAGAGGAACTGAGAGAGAATGAAGGATTTGTATTAGAAGGGGGCGAGACGATGTGAACACATTTATATTGTCGAGAACCATCAGGATGAAGGATTTCTCCTTTCCAGTGCTGAAACAATTAACCAGTGATGGATGTAACATTAATGACAGCTCTCTTTGCACAGCTTGTTGATGTAAATGGAGCAATAAAGTTAGAAAATGTAAGGAAAAACAGCCCCAGAATTTGAAAACCCAACCTCTACCTCTTTGGACCTCTACCTTGTACAGACTCACCTGCGCAGCTGATCAATTGTCCAAAGCGACATGTTTCTCTGGAAAATGCGTCCCACGCCTACTTTTTACTGACAATATGGGTATTTATGTATATGCATTATGTATAATGTATAAAATATAATAATGTTTACAACTAACAGAAGTCTCCCGAGACATACCGTAGCAACGCTAAACTTTTTTTTCCCTAAATGACCCTTGTACCACTTAATGAAGGAAAAGTGCTCTGAATACAGTACATACATTTAATTATTTGCATTTTATTTTCAGTTTATTTTGACAATTATGTATCAATTTTCCATAATGCTATCATGCATGTACAAAGTTAATTTTGTTTATTTTGGATTTTTGGTCACTACTTGGGTCTCCAGCACCATCTTACAGCCTATGTAGTGTCCATATATAGTGAACAGATTGCCGTATAAGAAATGCGAAATAATGTTGCAGATGAATGATTAGATAACATTACTCTAGGTAGATAAATAGAGTGCTCTCACTCACCACATTGCTCTCATGCACCTCTGGGTTCATAGTCAGCTGCACTACGAACCACGTAGCATTGCGCAGGATGAAAGCCGTAATCAGATTCCAGTGAATGATATTCCTGAGGCAGCGGATGCTCCTGCACACACACAGAGAAGATTCTTTTAACCCTGTAAACTCCTAGTAGATCATTTACAAACTAGCAAGTTTCACGGTCAGTTCAGGCTGACTTAATGTGAATAGATGACATGTTGTGGAGAATTTCTTGATAGGCTGCTTCATGACGTGTTATAGATGTATTTTTGTGAACTATCAAAATAAAGTATTACCTGAACAGTATTGTATTTCTCCTGATTTTGATTGCGCATTTTTTTAAAATCCAGAATCCATGGTGGATGCAACTCTCGGCATCATTCATTTTTCCATATAAGTCATCATTCCATTTTTTGCTAGGCTATAATTTCCAAACCTATTTATAATAATAAAAGTGCAAATATTTTCTATAGTTTTGTTGACAAAATATTTTGCCTTGACCTGCATATTCCATATAAAAGCTCCATTTGTCCCATTAGTTAAGGTTGAACATCATATTCTAGTACTTGTCTATCACAATATTTGTTAAACAATGAACACAATATAGTTTCTGTTGAATTATCAAATCTCAGCATAGTCAAGACGTATGCAGAATGTTATTGATGGCTTATAGCTCACCCGATCTTTAAAGCCTTACAGCATTGTCCTCTTACAATAACCAACCTTAACATTTTGTGATCACACACACACACACACGCACACACACACACACACACACACACACAGGGGCTTATATTAGGAACACAGCCCCCTCCTTTCAATAGAACACCTTTGGCCTGTTTTTCTACTTTATTTCAATACCACACAAATGCTGTGGAAATTGGACCCATGTGGTTGGTAAAGACGTTTCTAGGTTATGTATGAATGCTCATTGTGTGTACGTATTACGTTTTTAGGTCCCGACAATAGTAGCCGAGAAAAAGCACCTAGTATTACGTGTATCTGGTGTCCATCCCAGAGTCAAGTACATCGTGCACTGTACATGGCTGCTGTCAGGACTGAGAATTATAGGGTCATGTTTTTTTTTGTTTTTTTTAGTTTAAATAAAGCAGATTACATTAAACAGGCTTGCAGTCTACTAAATATCCAGGTCAAAGTACAAACAGAGACAAAAACATAACATTCGTTCCAATTTCTTTTTTACAAGACATCCTGCTCTTGCTCTTAAAGGTTAGCTTGCTAAAAAACACATATTGCTCAACCAGAAATCAAAGCTGCAGATAAATCCGGTCAGAAACCCAAGACGGGCTTAGCGCATTCGCTTCAGTGTGTTCTGGAAGCTTCTCAGGGGTTTCTCTGTTTGTGTCTTCAGGCAGCTAGGATGATACAGATCCAAAACATCTTTTATCTACATGTCTGCATAAATATTCACGCATGTTTTCTCTGAAATGAACGAGTAGGTGTTGACTGTTTGACCTGGATGTGCGGAGAAAAGTCGATGATGCTTTGAAAAAAAAAAAAAAAATCATTCACATTCTTGTGTACAAAAAACATCACTTTAAACAGGATGTAATGAGATATGAACTCGTATCTCAGAAAACTGAAACATGAATCAGATTTGTAGCTCAACGAATTGAGACATGACTCGGATTTCAGCTCACAGACTTGAGACATGGCAAGGACTTGTAGTACAGTTGAGACCTAGACTCTGCTACAACATTTACAGTAGCTCAGAGACTTGAGACTTGACGCGGACGTGTAGCTCATGGAACTGAGAACTGACTCAGACTACAGCTCAAACACTTCAGTTCAAAGCTCTTACTTCCACAGTATCAGGTCGCATGTGCTAAACTGATCATCGACAATTTGGAGTTGCATTTGTCTTTGTCATTTATCGACATTAGCTATACTTACATCTAGCCTAGTACCATCAATGGTGTATTCCAGGGATAGACTCTGGATCGGCAGTGACCTTAACCCTAATGAAAGGATGAATGAGGGGAGGAATGAACAGATGTGTTAAAGACACTGGCAGTAAAACTGAATTCTGCGCTGAATTCACTGCTAAAGTAATGCATTGACTGGATTTGCACTTTCTGTTATAGTAATTGTCGCGACTGAAGGGCAGAAGAGGATGCAAGCGCAGAATTCTTTTAATGAAATAAAACACAGGAACAAATAATGAACGTGAGAACAAGAAGGACAAAAACAAACATGACAGGATACTTGGCACAAAACAGAAACTTGACAAAAATATAGAACTTCAATAATGTGAATAATAATGCTCAACTAGGTGCAGGTGTGTGTAGTCAGGGACACGCGATCAGGCCGATGGCTAATGTAGTCCAGAAGCGGGGTTTGACGCCACTTTCAGAGCTGACATGACACTAAATGCTGCGCATTACACTAAATGTAAAGACATGTAGAGTGCAGGCAATCAAAAATATTTTCTTGCAAATAAACAGATTTTAACAGGAATAGATTTATTACGCCTGGTGAAACTATGCTGATGTCTGAGTCATGTGTATATCTTGCATTTTTCCACACTCCACTTTTCATATTCTGGATCTTTCTCTGTAGTCTACATATGCAATGTGCTTTTGCGCTTCACGGAGATCAATAACACACCACAGATCCTGTCCACTGATCTCTTTGTCTCTGCTTCCCTTGCTCACACCCACCCTCGCACGCATCCACACACACACACGCACACACGCACGCACGCACGCACGCACACACACACACACACACACACACATTCTCTACTTAATTCTGGTGGCTGAAAGAAAAAGAACCTGTACAAGAGCATGAAGAAAAGATGGAAAAACATTAATGGGCATATCTCACAGTCAGCATGTGTATGTGTGCTGACCTGGAAAAACCATTCACATGGTGAAATTTTGACATTCTCTACTGTAAGCAGTTCTACGTGGTTTCTTTTGCACGTCTCAATCACAAGTTAAAGCTGACGCGTTTTAAAGCCTGAAGTGACGTGAAGAGAATTGCATTTGAAGATTCTACTCAAACTTCTCTGCAAGACAGTGACACTGATTTACTCTCATTTATTATATAATAAAAAATACAATTTATATATAAAAAACTTTAGATTTTGATTTCATTTAAAATGATTTCATATTTATTAAATCACAGTGGAATTACAGTAATTCTATTAATGACCATCATTATATCTCAATCATAATATTTACACCATAAACTTGTTTAAGCGTCCTTAATTGCAGTAATCTACGTATAGAAAGTTACACATAGCCAGAGTTCTGTTAAGAGTTCAGTTTACAATGTTTACAGTGGGTTTTCTCTGGGTGCTCTGGTTTCCTCCCACATCCCCAAAACATGCAGATTAGGTCAACTGGTTACTCTAAACTGCCCACAGGGTTAAATATGAGTGTGCTTGGTTGTTTGTCTCCGTGGTAGCCCTGTGATAGATTGGTGACCTGCCCAGGGTGTACCGCGCCTTTCACCTGAAGTCCGCTATGATTGGCTCCAGCTTCTCCATGAGCCTTTAACAATATATAGATAATGGATGGATGGAGAAGTTTGCGATGGAAACCTACATATAAATCACTTTATTCATCAGCAGCATCCACATTTAAACATAAGCCTGATCATCACGTCTTCTCTCAATCGATCTCTACTCATACTAACATCTATACTGAAATAATCCCTGTTCATTTATTCAGTTCAGATTTGTTCAGTTGAGTAAATTTCCAAAGCCTTATATTAGGTCATTCAAACATTTTACAACTTTGTCCACCGTCATCTGTACTGAGTATAAAGGACGCTAAGTGTTCTTTGTTTTGATGATGATGTGACAGCTCAGAAGCATCATGGACAATTTGACAGCCTGCAAACTGAATTGATTAGGGTTATGTCTGTTTATGCTACAGTAGCTCCAAATAACGTTATCAAAATCTGACACTCACTGTGTGATGAAATCCCACTTGAGCCCTATAAAGACAGGATTAAATTTAAATGGGGGTTCTGGAGTAATTTCCTATTGTACAGGTGCTCCGTTGTGACTTTATTTCCATCCAGATTGGCCATATCGATCTTTTCTCAGGCCTCCTCTGAGAAACTGACACTCTGAATTGCCTACTGTTTTGCGATAAACTCAGCAGTCGTCTGATCATTTTATTCCCATCCGGATGCAAATGTCCGTCATTTTCTATGCAGATGTCTCCTCGCAATACAATAAAGATGTTGCATTGCTGCTACTAGCCGTATTCAGTCTCACAGCGTGTATCAGTGACGCTCTCCCAGATATTAAACACTCCCTGAGTTGCAAAATGAAAAATGGAGGCTTTTTGTATACTTTGTGATTATTGCTTTTCTGTATTCTCAAATTGTTGCCGGAACTTTGGTTCACCACAAACTCAAATGAGAGTTGCTTGGATGTCATGTCATGAATAGAGCGTGATCATATGACCATGTGACACAAACATCTGTGTTCGTAGAAAATACAGCCTGCTAGACACTCACTTCTCTTGTAGTCATTGTATTGCCGTCAGGATGCGATATTTTTATCACTGAGGATGCATAAAAATGTATTACCGACATCCCTTTGATAAACTAATCCAATCTGAATAGCAAGGTTTTAGACATTTTTATTCAGATCCCAATTTTTGTCCTTTTTCCTCAGAATTCAGGCACAGTGACATCTAA
>JAQQZR010000008.1:5481084-5492366 GCA_030068235.1 Notoglanidium macrostoma
AGCAAGGTTTTAGACATTTTTATTCAGATCCCAATTTTTGTCCTTTTTCCTCAGAATTCAGGCACAGTGACATCTAATGAGTTTTCCCAGACCGCTTCGCACATACATTGCAATACAGTATGAAGGAAATCCATACCTTTCTGGTTTCCAGTAAGCTCCTTTCTATTCATTTTATTACTAAATAACCATTCATGACTACCTTTTTTACTGATCAATGACTAGAATTTTACAAGAATTGTTCATTCATACATTTACTAGATTCCCTATACACTATAGATGCTTGGCCAATATAGGTACTTATAAACGTACAGATCCTTACCCTCATGCCCTGGATTAGGATGCAGCAATTCGAGTGCTGTTGCCATCAGTGTACTAAAGTAGTCTCTCTGCATTCAAAAGGAGCGTGTGCTGAGCCCATTAAACGAAGCTGACCAGGGGCTTGTTAAAAATCATTTTACTGAAAATATGCCAAGGCTGATGAGCACTAGGAGGCTGCCATAAAACCACAGGGTATTCTACATGTTTTTAAATGCCTGATTTTGTAAACTGAACTCCTATTTGTAGAACATTAACACACACACACACACACACAAACACACAAGTTGAAGTTAAAGCATCCGGTTTGCTTTGTTGTAGACACGAACTTGTGGAAATTCATTTATATACAGTAATGTGTGGCATTTTAGGAAATCAAATAAGATATCAGGGTGCTAAAAAGCTTACTTTGAACTCTTTCCCACTACGTTTCATCACAAGACAAAATACAGATAAGCAATTATTTGTCCAAACCGCAGCATGGAAAGAAAAGTTGGCGCCTTCAGCTGAAACAGGGAAAAAGAGAATGTGTGAGTGTATGAAAGCAAGAAAACCAAGGTGTAGGTAGAAATGAACAGACAGATCAGAGTGGTATGTACTGTTCTGAAAACAGGTCAAAGACTGAGACTCATATGTAAGAATATTGTGGTGTTGGGATGGATAAATAGATGGAAAGTATTCGCAAAAAGAACGCCACAAAGATGGTATCAAGGTTAAAAAAGATTGTACTACGGGATGGAGAAAGAGATGGGGTAATAAAGATGTGGAAGAAAAATACAGTCCATTAAAATGCATGACTCTAATAATGGAACTATACATAGTAACAGGCTGAATTTGCTCCAAGCCTGAACACAGTGAAACAGAAACGCAGCTCACACACATCTGCACTGTCCTTATACGAGGTCCTTCTCTGAGCTGTTTATTTAAGAGCATTCGAACAATTCAGTGAGAATGCTCACACTCATATCCAGCTTTCAAAAGAAAGAAAGAAAGAAAGAAAGACTGGAACAGGAACTAAGGAAGGATGGAAGGGAAGAAAGAAACTAAATAAAGGGGAACAAAAGGAACAGACAGAGAGAGAGAGAGAGAGAGAGAGAGAGAGAGAGAAGCAGAAAGTGTATGACAAGAAAGAAAGAAAGAAAGAAAAAGCAGAACGAAGAAACAGCAGCAGACTCATCTGATAAAAGTTGATAACTAGAAAGAAAGAAAGAAAGAAAGAAAGAAAGACTGAACTAAGAAGGAAGGAAGGAAGGAAGAGGAGAAAGAAACTGAATAAAGGAAAATAAAGCAAGGGAAAAGAGAAACAGAAAGTGTGAAATTGAAAAACGACATGGAAGAAAAAAAGCATGAAAGAAAGAAAGAAAGAACGAAAGAAAATAAAATGTATGCAAGAAGGAAATACGGGAAGAAAGAAACTGTAAAGGATAAAAAAGCAATGTATAAGTTGAAGGGAAAAGAGAGGGATAGAACATGCAAGAAAAGCAGTAGAAGAAAATGAAAATGGGAGAATGATGGACAGAAAAGTAAAAAGAGATTAAGAGTTGTGAGCGAGGGAGAGAACCCGGCCTACTTTGTGCAGGTGCACTGATTGTGTAAGAGTTTTAAAGCGAAGCTGATGATTGGTCAGCTGTACGGCCCTCGCTGATTCCCTCACTTCATCCTTCCTTTCTGTTTTCTCTTTCTGTTTTCTTTTTTTCCCTGACAGAAAGAGATTCCATAATGCTAATTAATGTTATAAAAAATTAAGCTATGTGTCATCAGGAAAAATAGCAACACTGAGCAGCATAAAATCAGAATTATTCAAGCTATCATTCATTGCTAAAAGACTCAGGAAGTCACTCCTGAGATGTGTCCAGCTGGGATCCATCAAGCTTGTATATACATACAGTGCAAAGTGACAGTGAAGCGGACCGTTTATTTATTTTGCTATAAATAAACCCTTGTCAATCAAGAAACAGAAAAAGTGCTATCCATCTGTGTGTGAAATTGTGTTGTGAAGCTGACAATATAAATTGTTCTGGAGAACCGGTGTGTCTCCTGGACCTTAATCACATGCACAAATGGACGTGGACGAATGACCGTCGACAGACTAAATCGGGACCTGTCGACTTCTGTTTATGAGCCGTGGCTATGAATGATGCAGTTGGCGAATTGTTGTGTTGATGAGAATGTTGAGTGTGTAACGTGATTCGCAATATAATGTACGTTTAACTGGCGCTAGCGTCTGGTGTACTGACATCCACATTTCCATTTTACATAATAGTAAACAATGATGATATGACAATAATAAAATCAATAAATGCCATTCTGCTTTACCCCGAAGAATACATTGTGGACTAACAAGTATAGGTCATGTTTACCACACTAGCCTATCCCATAATTCAGCGGGAGTCTGCGAATTCCTGAAGAAGAATTCCTGAACGGAAAACAGAAAGAAGATGGCAAACCAAAGTCCATTGTTAAAAGTGCTACACAAATGAAATTCAATTTGGTTTAAATCTATACTTGACGCCATTTAAACAGATGGCCATTATTTTTCTGCTCATCTTTTCCTTTTCCCAGTGACTTCGGGCACTCGAACTTATAGGTTTAGAATTAAAATTCTTTTTTTTTTAAATAACTGAACATTATTCCATGAAAATCATGTCTAGTTATGAGATAGTGTCAATAAATAGAGATTTCACTGTTACAGATCAGAAGCATGTGGATGGAGCTTAAAATTCCAAATCAACAAGCAGGAGGACAAAGAGTCAGGCGATCAGAGCAAAACAGAAAAATAAAAAGGATCAAAAACAAGAAAGACCAAAAAGTTCAAAACCAGCAAAACGAGAAGAAAATAATGCTCGTAATGCTCAGAGATGCACATAGAAAAATGGCACAACCTCACAAGAGTGAGCAGTTTAAATGGAAGTAGGTGTGATAGAAGTCAGGTGTGTGATTGTGGTCGAATCCGGGCTGGATTCGGATCAAGACGAGACGCCGTGGCTGCTGGATTGGACGTGGAACAGCAGTGAAGTTATTTTCCATGTTACATTTGTATTTGTGAATCCTAGAATATCTAACTGTTATTTGCAAAAGTTAAAATCAATTTACAAATGTATTGCCTTATAGGAGTGAATATTTATGTTATAGTTTATTTCATGGCCTGGTCTTCACTAAGGGCTTAAGCACTAAACCTACACTAAAAAACAAAACAATAAGCAAGCAAAAATGTACGCAGTTTCTTTAACTGTCATCTTTAGCAGCATTTTTAAATTGAAGGTGTTCTTAGTCCTTGCCATATTTGTTGGAGAATATGTTTTTGATAAAAGACCGTAAAACACGTCGTTTGGGATATTATAGACGTCTTCCAAAGTACTGTAAATGAACATGTAAGCACAAATCATCTTATCTCAGACTCACTGTTGACTCTGTTATGGTCTTGGCCTCACCCCCATGCTGGTCTTTGGTCTTGATTTAGGCTTGGCTTAGTTTCACTTTAGATGATCTCTAACAGAACCAGCATGCTGAAACCTATAAAACTTAAATCAAGTTAAAGTGTGTAAAGAGAAACAGCTGTACAAACCAGCATTAAAGGAGAGCTATATTTGGTGCCAGGCTTCCAATCTGACATGCTGTTTCTCCGTGTGGAACTTGTTAGCTTGTTCAGTTAGAGTCCTTTTCACACTGTGTTTCCAGGACATTAAATTGATCTGTCTTTGCAACAGCACAAATCTTTCTCATTTGTTTGTCTAATTTACAGAAAAAATGTGTTTTTATTGTATCTGTTCTATGTATATACGTATGTTGTGCCTCCACTTAACGCAGGTCAGACCTCAATTAACACCAACCTTACAGTTAAATATGGTGGTGGCAGCATTTCATCCTCAGGACCTGGTCTTCTTATCAAAATTGAATGTAGAATGGACTGAGCAAAATACATGGGGATATTGAAAAAGAACCTGCTTCGGTCAAAACAACTTTCAGCAGGTCTCAAACACAAGGCCAAAGCATTTCTGGAGTCGTTAAAAAGAAAAAGGTGAATGTTCCACTGTGGCCAGTTAATACTAATACTAATACTAATACTATTTTGACTTTGACTGGCTGGAACAACCTGTCATTTGTAATCCAGACGATCTGATGACTTTTAAGGGGGTACAATGTTTTGGCATTATATACACTGATAGAGCAGGTTGTGCTTGTGCCCAGGGACAGTTGGCTATAATATTGAAAGGGAGAGCCAAAAGATTCTTTTATTTACCAGGCACTCGCACTAAAAGACAGACAGGTATCACCATTTGTGCTTTTTTTTTTTTTAAAGTCAAGTTTCTCAAGTCCATAATAATTTTGTCTGAAGAGCAATAATGTTAAACAATTGGGCTGTAATGAAGATCGTCATTGTCAAGTCCAAGACCAGGAATTGCCGAGCTTGAGTCAAAACCGAGTCAATAAGTGGGTCCAGACTAATCAAGCTGGAGTCCATATGAAGGCAAGACTGAGTCAAGATTGATACCTAAAAGCATTAACATTTTGAAGCCAAGCTTCTATTTCGACTAGTTGCTAGCAAAGTTACAAGTAGTAACTTGATTCGTGCATTGTGCCAATGATTAGGCTATGTTTTCAAGAAAAGGGATCATTAGCCAGCTCTTTCACTCATACCACATAAAATGTACATGCTGTCATTTGCCCCATTGAGTAATTTCTACTTTATTGTACAATGTATGCTTAGTTTAATTACTTCAAATTTTTCTCCAAAGGCATTTTGAAAACCCAACTTGCTCATGTTTATTAAACCCACAGGCTTAAATAAAGTAGCCCCAATGAACGCTAAATTTATAGGGCGTTACTTTGTGTAATCACTTGACATGTTTGTCAAAGCTAGGATGTGTAAATCTAACGCTAGGAAGAAATCAGCCTATAATTCATGCATGTACTTACTGTTATTAACATTGGTAATGCTATTGTTCTTGGTTGAAAAAAAATCCACTTCAAGGCATTTTTAACAGGAAATGAGATGATGAGGATGCCAAAACTTTTTTCTTGAGAGGAAGAGCTTATCCCTGCTAGCGTATTTATACAAGCTGGCCCTGAGTATACCCTATACACACCATTGCGCTCTCTCTGTGTCATTTCTCCTTAGTAAACGACCCTGAACCTTTATTAAAGTCTTCTATAAATGTATTGTGTGTGAACTGTTCGACTGCCCTCAAACATTCCCTTGCTCCTTCATCTCCCACTGCAACCATGCAGGAATAATGGTCACTACCACAAACCAATACCCAAACATATTTATATATTTGTATTCCTGTGTAGGGAAAAGCTAGTTTATTTATTGGTGTTTATGGATCACGCTGATCAAGCTATGGGAAAGCCGTTTCAAATTTATGTCAGGTAATGTCAATGTTAAAATGCGTAGTATGAGCAGGAAGGTCCAGATGAATGGGTATAAATAACTGGAAATGATGAGGTGTCAGTGGAGGGATAAGGAAATGCAGCTGTAGTTAATGGGGATGTGAGGAGATGTGTGTTTTGGGATGGTGGAGCACGTATATCGAGCTCTCCTGATCCTGGAGTACTTAGATGCCATATAAATGGACAGAACATAATAATAAATCAAAATTTTCTTTATGTTGCTGGGAGTTCTTCCTCTTGTTTTGATCGCAATCACAACTAAAATGACTAATTTCATAATGGTCAATACCATCCATCACTACCATCATACTTTATAAACAAAAATCCTAATTATTCAGTTCAAATTTGATTTTATTCTTATTATCAAATTACATATCTTGATATATACATATATAGTCTGACCCTTAAATTGACAAAGTCATGGCTAAACACTGCTCAAACGATTGCATTCAATATGCCAGGGCAGAGATCACGCTCAGATGCAGGTCTCATGCATCTTCTGACCTTGAAGTTTCTTGTGAAGTATCCACTTCAGAAGGAACAGTTTTACGTCTATTTATTATTTCACCTTGAATTTCTGGCAAAATACAAATACACACACACACAAAAATTATGGAATGCTATAAATAAGTTTGTGAACTGTTTACCCTGCCCTACTGAATTTTTCACATTTTCTAAGCTTTACACTTTTTGCTTACATACCAAAATAATATATTTACTACTGAATTCAAAGTTATTTTCTGCAGAATCCATTTTCTGTCATCAGATTTTTTTCTGTATACTGTAGGATTAGAAGAAATCTAATAATCTTTTATCTCTTTCGTTCATAATCTCTCTCTCTCTGTCGATGTGTACATGCACTCTTGCTGCCTGATACGACGCTGGGGCCAGATTCTGACACATTTCTACTGCTGTAGCTTCTTTAACCATTCACTCCTCCTGATGCTCTACTTCTTCTCTGTTCCTCGTGCTTCATCTGGAACTATCTGGACTTATGGCTCACTTTCTGCTGGATTTTCAGTAGATAATCTCTGTTATACCCCACCCTTAGGCAGCCCAATGGGGTGAACAACATTCCACTACTGACCCAAATCAACTCTAAAGAGCACCTTTAAAACAACCAACTCACTGGGATTTATCAACACTACATTAAGACTGACAAAGACACAAAGACATAACTAGTGCCACAGCCCCAAATCCCAGGCTAAAATGCAGCATGAACAGCAGTCCCAAACACAGAAGCAACAGGAAGCTGCAGCTTTTAACTGCTGTTTAATGATCTGGTCAGGTGAACCTCATCTGGCAATCACGTGTAGCACAAACTGGGTGGGGCTACAGAAAGAGGGTAGAAAGTACAATGAAAGACATGACAGGACACATATGTGGCTGTAACAATCTGACATGTGGACTGCAGATTTTTACCGAAGAACTACTCGTAATCACAACATCACAAATTTCCACAATCACTCCATTCATGTTGTTTTGTTTTGGGTTCTCATCTTGTGCTTTTACCATTTATTTAATTATTTATTTTCTTTTACTATTTTATTATTACTATTACTATTTCTATGTGCCACTATTTCTGTTTTAATCCCATCTTCACTCATGTCCTGTCATTAATTTGTTGCCCTATTGTGTTCACCTGTTCTGTGTTTAGTCCTTAAATAGTGTACACAAAAATAAACATATATCCATCATCTATACTGCTTATCTGTCAGGGTCACAGGGAAGCTAGAGCCAATCCCAGCTGACTTCAGGGGAGAGGAAAGGTCACCAATCCATCGCAGGGTTAACACAGAGACAAACAAACATTCACACTCACATCTATGGTTGATTTTGTATTGGACAGTTGACCTAATCTGCATGTCTTTGGGGTTTGGGAGGTAACCTGCATGCCCAGAGGAAACCTACACAGGCATGGGAGAACATGCAAACTCCATACAGAAAGGCCCCAGTCAGCCACAAGATTCAAACCCAGAACCTTCTTGCTGTGAGTTGGCAATGCTGACCACTGCACCACTGTGCATATACAGTATGTGGCTGTATTACATTACATGTCGTGTTCTTCTGTTTCCAGGTTGTTGACACTTGCTCATGTGTTGAACTCTGATCATGGATTATGCTTATTTGAGGTCTTTTGATTGTATTTTGTGTTCTGCTTTCACTCCCTGAAAACTGTTCTGTGCTTATCCCAGCATACTTGTTCACATAATACCCATACTTTTCAACGCAGTACTCTTTGTCTTTACTCTTCTACACCTGTATACTATAATTATTTAAAATCCCACTATCTAGTGTTTGAGTTTGACTTGTGGCAATGACTGTAAGTCCTGCACAAATTACACTGAATAGAATAATTTTCAAGGTAATGTCTAGAAACCTGCATATGACAACTTTCAGTACACATCCATCAATGTCTCTTTTAAATTCTGAACACAGTCCTGAGTTATAGCTATTGCAGTGTCATTATTGTGCCGTTTACTTGCAGTCGACTATTCAGACAGTGGCTCAATGGCTCTACAAAACTGTCTATAGTTTTGATACATTCATTTCACTCAAGGATAAAACCTTGTAAAGCATTGACCAAAGGCTTGAGGGACAAAACATTATCCATGGAACCTTATTACAGCTCACAATATTAATCACAACACATTTCTTCAGATAATGAGTGCAGCCATTTAACCTTGATGGAAAAAAACTCATTAGAATTTTCCAGAAGGGTCTTAATATTTGTCACAACTCTAAAGCTGCTATGACTCGATGTCCAAAAGGAGAATGTCTTTAGAGATTATGTATGATGGGTCAAAATTAATTCTTTAGGTAGACAGGGCTGGTATGCAGGTATATACCCTTCATGGAAAGATTCAATGATGGTAAAAATTCTAAATGAAAAGTAAAGCAGACCAATTTGTCTCGGAAAGCATCTTGGAAAAATGTGCTTCAGACTTTTGATTATTAGTCATTATGTAACTACTGACAAGTCTCTGTTCTTTCTAAACCAATAATGTTAATAAAGTTCATCCACGCCTTCATTACTGGTCAGTTACCTGTTTTATTCTGGTCAGGGTTGCAGTGGATCTGGAGCCTATCCCAGGAACACTGAGTGTGAGGTGGGAATGCACCTTGAATGGGCTGTCAGTCTATTGCAGTACACCATGAACACACGCATTCACTCTTAGGTGCCATTCAACCCACTAATCAACCCACCTACTGTTTTGGGGAGATGGGAAGAAACCAGAGAACCCAGGAACAACACACACATATATACATATAATGTATTACAAAATCTTATTTTATTCAAGGCCATTGCCCTAGACCAAACAAGTCCAAGTACAAGTGTCAATAAGTACAAGACAACTCCAAGTCAATACAAAAAAACATATAACAGACTCGTATTCTACAGCCCTACAAAGAGATGTGAAACTGTATGTGTTTTTACTTAGCAAGAGGGAGTTCCCAAAACCAGAGGCGTGACATGAGCATCGGTATCTATTGTACAAACAACATATCATGCGTTGGAAAAAAGATAGCCCAAACATATCAGCATTGTAACAAAAATGGGTACTTTTACTGGCCATGGACATTTATACCACTCTTCAAATACAAGCCCAGTTGCTGAGCAGCATGTTTGTGTGATCAGAAATAAGTTGAGAAGAAACTGAAGAGAAGTGGGAAATGATTAGAGGCAGAAGGGCGTGCGGACTGTAGATGCCGTAGACCGAGTTGTTTGAATTCGTGCTTGTGTCAGAAAGAAGAATGTCATGTCAAAAACATCAAACCTTCACTCCGCCATGCCAGCATGTCCCTTTTACACAGATGATCGCTCCTGCTTCTGTTACTACCAATCGTACCAGCTCAAAGGTGAAAAGAAATGACACGCAATTCCAGATTCAGACCTTTTACACAGGGGGCAAAGCGATACAACGGCACAACATTCCCGCCTTGCATATGCTCTAAAAGAGGCTTGTGTAAAAATAATATCTCTCAAAAAAATTGACAGATCAAGTGTCCCTGTGCCAGCAATCCTCATGGGGACATTTCAGGGCCATTTTAGATTCCTAATAATGGTAGACTGGCAAGGATATGGAGGAAGTTAAGCTCTTTTAGCTCATAAGCTCTCCACATTGGAAATCTGGGCATGCGCCTGTACTAAAATACTGCTGAAACCACTAATAGTATTAAAACCAAACTATTAACCTGAAAGTGCACCATGAAATGGAGTTACTATGACAATCAATTTTCACCCTTTTTCCCAGTAAACTGGTGATTAATTGCATGTAATGTTGTGTAAAGCCGAATCAGGCCTAAGCTAAGTGGTATGAATTACATGAAAACAAGTTTGTTATTCATCCAGCTTCTGCTATTTTTTTGCTGCATTCTATAAAGTACATGCTTTAGCATTTAGTTTAATTATTAAGTTTAATTATTTCCTGGTTTTGGAAGTGAACAACAAATAGGCTTTGGCATATGAAACAAAGCTGTCTTTGGTGTTTATGTGTGGTTTCTGTCAGATGAGTTGTTCAAATGTTGATGTTGGCACTGGGGGGAAAGTCGGAGCCAGTGCCCACAGTGCTGCGTTTCAGCTGTCACTTTGCCACAAGCAGATCCCGTTTCACTAACAGCTGGGCGAACTCCCTAAATTAATTTACGCATCTGTTCTGGTGAAGTAAACATTAATAGCATGTGAGTTTTATAATATAATATAATATAATATAATATAATATAAAATATGTGTGAGGATTGACAGATGATCGGGATGTGATATGATGCAACCCAACGCAATTACTGTTACCACCCCAATGTCGATTACTGTCCATTTATAGCATACAAAGTATTATGTTTCTTTTATTCCACATCAGTTTGACAACAATGACAATTCTTGATTTATTGAACAATGATGTCATATGTTTTACCATGTTCTGGAATGTCCATGAAACGAATTGGCTCCCTGTTAGATCACTTATATTATAACAGTTGTAAATATTTTTCCTATTCCTTGAAGTTAATAAGTCAAAAAAAAAAATAAATAAAAATTCAGTTTGTCATGTTGCTATGAAACTGAAAAGCACAATACAAGTTACAAAGTACTGAAACTTTAAAACTGACTTCTTCCAAAAAAGGAAGGATATGTGAAGTGTCCTCCATACAAGTCCCTAAGTTGTTAATATATAAGGAGTGTATTAAAATAAAGAGACCTTCTACGCTGTGAACAAGACTAAAATAAACATCTTTACATACAAGCAGCTTACAACTTCTATAGCATACAGTGATAATGTTAGGGGCTAGCGATGTAGATGGGGCATGACAGCATGAAAAAGACTGTTGCAGAGGCATTTTAAGTTTGTAAACAGCCATATTTGGCGGCACGGTGGTGCAGTGGTTAGCACTGACATCTCACAACAAGAAGGTCCTGGGTTCGATCCCTGGATCACTACAGGGATTGCATGTTCTCCCCGTGCATGCGTGGGTTTCCTCCGGGTGCTCCGGTTTCCTCCCACATCCCACAGTCCAAAGACATGCAGATTAGGTCAACTGGCTACTCTAAATTGCCTATAGGTGTGAATGTGAGCGTGTGT
>JAQQZR010000008.1:5504692-5516214 GCA_030068235.1 Notoglanidium macrostoma
CCCCGCCTCTCGCCCCAAGATGCTGGGATTGGCTCCAGCTTCCCCGCGACCCAGACGGATAAAGCGGTATAGATAATTGATGGATGGATGGATATATGGACAAATATGGGATATCTGATATTATGAAAAAAAGTTATATGTACAGAATGGAAATCTGCAGTATTTTGAAAGTAAAGTCATAACAAACAACAAACTGGTACACATTGCAGCAACACTGTGATAAAATAAGAAATGTTGAAGTTTTGGTATTTGGTGAAGATTTTTTCTTTTTTTGTAGGAGAAATCACATCAGGGGTCACCTTCAAGGCTATCGGTGCTTTTTATTCTCAACATTTCGCGTCATTTTTTCCTCCTATCGCGCATAATGTTTTTCTCCCCCTAAATATTACAACTTTTTTTCTCAAAATATTATGACTTAATTCACAATATCTTTCTTTCTTTTTTCAACAGTGGCGCTTCATATCTGTAGCTATAAACCTCCTAATCGTAGTGATGGAGTTCTTAAACCTGGATTGAATCTACCAAGAAAAGCTATCTTAAAGCTTCAGAGAGAGACCGTGTGTGTCTTTGTGTCTTCGTCTACATGATGTCAGTGCAGAAGCAATGCTAATAGTGCCAGCTCACATGATAATATGATTAGTCTGCTGGCATATTAGCCTGTAAAAAAGGCATGCATAGGAAAAGTGTATATCTTTTTAGAAACCCTGCAGCCTATGCTGATCTGAAATAAAGCGGAAGTTACGTTTTCAGAAAAAGGAATGTGGGCTTCATTAAGTTTAAATGTTTATTACACGTCATGTGATATAAGTGGTATTTTTCGGAAGAATAGCCTGCTTTATTGCATCATTAAACCCTTACTACTTAAGAGTAATTAGTCTGTACATTTATCACCCATTTACCAAATCATTATCTATTAACATTGGATTAAACTCCTGTATATTTGACAGCTAGTGGAACCCATTGTGTGCATGCCTCTACCTCTTCATTGAGAATTTCCTGACACTGAGAATAGTTCCCTTTCTTCGCCCAAGTTCCATTGGCAAGACATTCTCTGTAGACATTATCTGAAAAAATCAAAAGGAAAAAGAAAATTTCCATAGTTAGGCAAATTCGTGGCTGTACATGGCAGCAAGAAACAAACTCATAGCATCATGTGAAAACTACAAGTACAACAAACATAGCTTTTTAAAAATAATTCTTGTGCCAGAGGTTGCTCAAAAATGTCAACGTAAGAATAAAAAAAAAACAGAGTAATAAACGCCAGTTCCTAATCAAGTAACGAAAGTACGATAAATTTATTAAAAACAATTAAACTAAAAAAAACCACAGAAAACGAATATAGCAGATGATATTGAAAGTTATACTGTACGTAATGATATTACACAGTAATTATAGCACATGAAAACATTGAAAACAATGTTGCACATGACATTGAGAAGCAATATTGGATATGATGTGGAGATATAATATTGCAATGGTGATGTAAAATTAATATTGCACTTGATATTGATATTATTGTTCCAAGTGTCCGATGATTTAGCCGTCCTTGCTACAGTGGGGCAAGGAATTATACAGATTAATGGCCATCATCAGCTCCAGCATGTCATCCCTCTAAACCCTCTCATTAGGCCTATACCTTGTTAGCACCACCATTTAAACTCTAGTTTCTCAAAAAGAGTCTATCTGCAGTCTTGCAGCCGAGAAGACACACCCATTTTATAACATGACACACCCACTTCCATACGCAACACACTGAGACGGTGCATGTTAATAGCTTGAAGTAATGCTGAAAGTTCCTAACCCCAACCCTAATCATAACCCTAACCCTAACCTTAATCTGAGGTCTAATAAGGCTGGCATAGTGTGTAAGAGCTGTGCGTCTGCAGTTGCTTCAATTTTTCAGTGTCTTCTGTTGTAATTTCTGTAGATGTCGTTCGTTGTCATATGTGCCAAAGTATCGCTTAAAGTCTATACGTCTGTTGCCTAGTATCTACAGTTCATCTTTATAATTCTTGATTTTACAATTTTGATTGATTTGTTCGCACTTTACATAATACATTATCTGCACTTGCATCCACCTCCCTCTATAAACCCTGACAGGTCTAAACCACAAACACAATCAGGAAACAATGCTCAGAGTCACTTACTGAAAAGACCACTTTACTGATATACAAGACGAAGCTGTTTTAAATAAAATACTTACTGGAAGTAAGTGAATATGTGCCTAGTTTATCAATTTTAAAATGAGAAAGATCTCTCTAAAATAATTGCAATGAGCCGAAACTGACATGCTATGTTTTTTTTTTTTATTTAAGCTGCTCCTTGTTAAATCACATCACAGCATCTTTTTTTTTTTTTTTTTAAATCACTTGTGTGGCAAGTTTTGGGCTTTTCCATTAGATAAATGAGGAAAGAAATTGTTTTAAAAAGGACTAGTTGTTGAACTGTGTCATGCAAAAGTTGCTTATGTGTCTGAAAACATGTGGAATATGGCAGCCATCTTTGAAGACACCACAATGAGTATGTTGAACTGGGAGCTAAAAAAAAAGAAAAACAAAAAACACTGCAACAGCCAACATTTCCTGCAAAGTTTGGTGCAAAACTCTTATACCATTGACCACAAAGTGAATAAGCCTATTAATCGTGTTAGATGATGGACCCATTTCAAAATTGGAATGAGGGTTGCAGATCGCTATTAAATGTGCTCAAGGCCCGGTATGAAATTTGGAGCAGACTGCATTTTAGTACACATGTTCTGCTAAAGACATATGGAGAACTGCTGGACATTTTAAGCAACAGAGAGCGTTTTAACAGTAACACTACAGACTGGATACAAAGGAAAATATATTCATACTCTCTGTTTCAGATATAAAAAAGACTTTGTTCGGTTTGGACATTGACGTTCCATTGACGATTAAAATTTTTGTTCCCCAAGAATGTTGTATTAGTATCATGACCGATCCTCTGTTTCTTAGTTTCTTGATTTCCGCTGGAATACAGGGTCAGTTAGTGACTAACGCTCACTTCAAGCCCGTCAGCAGCTGCAGACTAAGCCGGCATCCTGTCACTAAAGAAGATTTATGTTTATGCATTGCTCCAGCCAACATTCCAGGCGAGCCACGATCAATATGTGACCTCATGATATTCTGAGTGCGTCTCAGACAATGTAACGATATTCGATCTGACGTTAAAAATAGCGCCGAACAGCTAACACATTCTATGCCCACGCAGGTAGGCTGATACTGAAACCATTACCCATTTGCCCACACCTCCAAAACACCTCCTGTGGTGTCTTCTGTTTCTGTGCATACACGTGGGTTTCCATGGAGACTTTTAACGTAGCAAGCGTGGGTGAGACAGCAATGTTTGGCACTGACACCTAGAAAAAAAAGTAGCGTGTGTTATGGAACGTCTTAAAAAGAAATGCTGAATGGAGTGATAGATGGAGTCTTGGGATCGCTTTGAGGTTAAGACACTGAGGAATTGTTATCTAAAGCTGCACAGCCATTTTGTCAGAACAGCACTGATTGGGGATAAGGATGTCTTTTTCTTTCTCTCGGTCTCTCTTTTTATATGGGATTGGTAAGAGGAGCTCCAGAGAACCATTTGAAACAAACTTCGGTGAGCCTGGAACGCTCATGGTTTTTCATCTGACTAGAACAGCTGTCCCTCAAAGAAGCGGCAGTAGTAAACAGGAAATGCAGTCTTACCAAAAAAAGGTTCCCCAAAGGGTTCTTTGGATGAGTACCAGTTGTAGATTCATTGAGGATCTACTTGGAATTATTCCTAAAATGCAAACCCTCAATTGTACACAAACATATACACACACAAACATATACACACACGCACACACAAAATGCAGCAATGAGTAAGCTAGGTAATCTAGGTACTCATATGCTAACCACCTAGTAATATTCAGCTAGTTTAGCTAGCAATATGCTAACTACCTTATAATATGCAGCTAGTTCAGCTAGAAATATGCTAACCACCTAGTAATATTCAGCTAGTTCAGCTAGTAATATGCTAACTACCTTATAATATGCAGCTAGTTCAGCTAGTAATATGCTAACCACCTAGTAATATGCATCTACTTCAGCTACAATTATGCTAACCATCTAGTGATATGCAGCTAGTTCAGCTAGTAATATGCTAACAGTCTATTAATAAGCAAGAAGCTAGCTAGCATTGTTAAATACCCAGTAATGTGCAGCTACCAATGCTAACTAACTATTAATAATCGGCTTGTGTGGTAGAAATGCTAATTGCTGTTGTTCAAGGCTTGTTTTTTTGGCAATTAGTTAGTGAGAAAGTTCATGCTGTACAGACTCTCGTGCTCTAGCCTGAGCTCTGAGGTACACAGGTAAATGTATTAAATATATTTACTTTTTCAGCTCTTAAATTTCATTAGCTGTTGACAGGATCTATTTCAGTCTTTGATGCAAACAGACTGCCTTTGCCAACAGTCTGTGGCATTATCTGAGGAAAGTTATACACTAAAGTGATGGGACAGGTACTGGGAACTGAGCTACAAGTTAAGTATTATTTGGATGGAACTTCTGAACATAGCTCTGCTAAGTAATGTTACTAGAGTATGTCTATAGTAATTGTGATTGATGTGCATGGGATAAGTAATCTCTATAAATCAGAGATGTGGGAGTGTCTTCATACACGGTTCACATATGAAAAAATTCCATGCATACCGCATACACATCATTTTAATACAAACTGATAATGTTGATATTTATTACAAACACTTGTGGCCAAGCAAGTTGCTCTTGATCATTCCAATGACCTTCCAATGTAAACCTAATCTAATCCAAATAGGGATTTACTCAATCCTGTTCTTCAGTAAGGACCAGCTGTATTAAGTTAAACTTAGTAAGTGAAAAGCTTAAAGATTTTTTCTAAGATAAAAGGACATCAATATACACTTTTATTTTGGCATCCCTATCATAATATTTGCTCTTAACATGGGTTCTTTGGGATTTTTATAGAACAAGCACAATAACACTATCTACGGTTGTAAGGAGAATATATAGAATGATACAAAGAGGTGTAGTAGTTTCACTCTTGAGTTACTGTATATTAGATTTTAGCCCTGCCATCTAATATCACAACCAACCATCACTGCCGATCAGGCTTTGCAGCCTTTATAGCCAATCTGTATCATGTGAAAGTGAGCAATGGTTCAAACAAGCTTTTCCATAGCAACTATTTTGGTGAGCTACCTACACTTTCAGAAAAAAAAAAACACTCCTCAAAGTTTTTTTTATTGGTAAAGGTTTGCCTAGGCACAGTCGGAGTTCCAATTCATCCCAAACGTGTTCAGTGGGGTTTGAGGTCAGGGCTTTGTGCAGGCCACTCATGTTCTTCCACTCCAACCTTAGCACACTGTGTTTTTATTGACCTTGCTTTGTGCACATTGTGGTAAACAATGCTGGTTTGAACAGGTTTGGACTAGGCACCTTAGTTTCTGTGAAGGCAAACAGAAGAATTATAGCTTACAAAGACATCCTATACGGTTGTGTGCTTCGAACTTGTGGCAACAATTAGAGAAAGAACCACAAATGGATGTGATGGTCAGGTGTCTCATTTAGCTGGGAGAGGGTGAAAAAACCTAGAGTATTACAGAAGTTCAATGGATTGTGGAAATTTAGGTTGAAGCACAAGAAATGGCAGCATGGTGATGAAGTGCGTATTATTGCATGGCAACAGGTTATCCGTTTTGTTCCTGAGCTTGGTTTACTTGGTTCTTCAGTTTTCTCCCATCTTCCAAGAACATGCCAGTAAGTGGACTGTCTATACAAATCACCCCTAAGTGTGAGTGCATGAGTAGGTCCATAGGTGTCTTCACGGTGCTCTGCGATGGAATGGCATCCAGGCCATGATGTATTCCTGTCTCTTGGAAATTGAAACCCCACTTTGGGTTTAAATACAAATACAAATACTGACATGAATGTATGGAGCATTATATAGATCCATATAGATTCATACATATTAAAGATTCATAGAGGGCAGAATCAACCACTACAATCAGGTATTTCTTCCAATGATGTAGTGTGAGCAGTACTGTGATACTGGGATTTTGAAAGGATATTTGGCCAATCCACCTACAGGAATGTTTTTGGAAGTGGGAGGAAACCCGAGAACCCAGAGGAATCCCTTGCAGACCCAGGGAAAATATGCAAAACTTCAAAATCTGAGCTCAGAATCAAACAAGCCCTGCCAAAATTAAAATAGTTCCTATCAACATTAAAAAAAAAAAATTCTACAATTTATGTACACTGACCTGTTAAGACGTTTTTATAGTTTTGTCAGCGAGTACAACTGGACCGTGATAACTACCGCTGTAGGGTTGTGAACATATCACTACAGTTAAAATCCAAGGTCACTCTGTGTAAACCCAGTCCTCAAACCAACAAACTTTAAATTTGTGAAACCTGTAATGCGTGTATGTAAGTCATCATGACTGCGTGGCTCACAAGAATGTCCGCGTTTCTTAGCGAGTAATTACTCTGAGTGAAAATATGAGCTGCTGATTAAAGTGATGCATTACCCACTACGCATTCATCAGAAACGTGTCTCTGTGCTCTACCACCCACACACTGTTCCCTCTTCTCACACAGTTAACACACCCTCACACACACTAAATAACATCTAGAGAGAATAGATTACAGTAGGCAAGGCCCAGTGGAGGATTTACAGTATCATATCATGCATTTCTGAAACTGGGCTTTCCTACTGCTTGCAATGTATTGTGTGTGGGTATGTGTGTGTGTGGGTGTGTGTGTTTGTGTATGTGTGTGCGTGTGTGTGCATGCATGTGGGTGGGTAGGTGTGGTTTTCTGGGCTTGTTGCCCCAAGTCAGCTCCTTGATTGCTGTTTTATTCATCTTGATTCTTGTCTGTGTGTGTGTGTGTGTCTGTACACATGCATTTGTTTAGCATTTGATCCTGAAGCAGAAAAGTAGAACTTCAGCCAAAATAGTAAACAGCTATATACCACGCACATGTCTTATAGGTTCTTAGGCAAATTTCATCATGCTGGGCCTTTTGCACATTCTTACTGTCCAAAAATAAGGGGGGGTCAAAACAAAAAAAACAAAACAAAACACATGCAACGAGCTTTAGTTTGGGATTTTAAGGTGCTTTTGTTTTTTTTTTTGGCCTGCTCTCCTTGTCATGTCACTGGCTTGTTGTCTGATTGTGTTCACCTGTTTCATGTTAGTTTTTGATTAATTGACCTTTTCATATCCGCTGTGTGCCACTGTCTTTGTGAAGTCTTACCATGTTTTGCTTTAAGTGCATGGTAAAATCCCTAGTGTTGAATTAGAGTTCATTCAACACTGGGGATTTTACTGTGTATGTCTTGAGTTCTGTGTTTTCTAGTTTCTCCTGGTTTACTCCCTTCCCTTTTTTCACAGTTATCATTATGACCTATTCATATTGAACATTACGTGCCTGTGTTGTGACCCTACTATGGACTTTAACTATGATTCTTGGATTGACCCCAATAAGGCAAATGTGCACTTAAGTCTTGTTTCTACACACTGTAGCTTACAACAATGTTCCAAAAAAAATTGTAAAATTATAATCATTGGCAAATTGTTGTATTATAACAGGAAAAAAAACACTTGCTTTGGATTTGCTGGTGTTGGAAAATAATCAATTTTCATTTAATAAGAGTAACGTTTCTTCACATTAGGCTGCAGAACATCATCCTGTTGTTGATTTTTTCCTATAATAGCACACCCCGTTGTTATTTAATTCTTTACTTCATTGCCAACTAACTGTATAAAAACAGATCTGACAATTATCTCTTTGATATGTGAGATTTCAAAGCAACTAAAAGATCCCCTAGGAGATAAAACCAAGGGTGCGTTAAAGAGAACACTGTCGAAAGCCAACACGAGCAACAACAAATCGCAACTGCAAGCTCACTGACAGAGATAGATGGACACTTAGTGGTTGCTAAATGCCCCATAAGTATAGTCACTAAAATAACCACATATGGTGTAAGATGAGTCAATTTTCACCATATGTCCGACAGCTGGAAGGAGTTATGTTGGAGGAAGTTAAAGGAGGATTTTAGCAGCCATCTCCTGGAAATCATTTGGTCCACTAATTGCTGTGTATGATAGTATAAAAGCAAACAATTCTAAGGAAACTTTAAGGCAAATTCTCTTTCCCATATTCCAGGATGATAATACCCAAAACAGCGGTATAATGATGTCAAGCACCTTCCATGGCCTCCCCGATCACTACGTTTACATATTATTATACCTATAAATGAAGGTTTGCACATATTCCAAAGTTAACTAGATATATCCACCTTCTTCATCCCTCAAAGATCTGTGCATATTCTTCTTTGAGAATCTTCAAACATCCCACTACAAAGGATTCAGGACTATGACAGGACAGCACTCCAAGAAGGAATAGAGCTGTAGCGAAAAGTGGGGAATGGGGAAAAGTGGCCGTGTTCCTCTGGTTATCTCCCTGATGTTAATATTTGATCACACTCCTGTTCATTGATATGAAGTATACGTACATTCCGTGTGGAATGGTGCTACTGTCTCAAACATCCAGGTTCACCATTTCGATCCACTTGGGAAATCACTATGTTATAAGAGGAATAAAACCTTTTGGCATGCGCTTTTATAAGAAATTAAACACTTTGGGGTGAAATCAGCCCTCTGCTTCATGTTGAGCTGTAAAACACCATCCTGGTGTGGACCATTTTTCTATAACAAAGCAGCCAATGATGATGTATTCCTTGCATACTATATTCCATGACATATCTTCTACAATAACACTGTTAACTACCATGCTGAAACATTTTGTAAGGGTAGAAAAGAGAGAAAGGAAGTCGCTCTAATCCTACTGCAGCGGTATTCAGTTCTAGCCAATATCATCATTTGAAGTTGAATCTAAGCTTCTAACTCTCCCTCCATCTCGCAGAGAGAAAGGAAAACTGCAGGATCTGAATATTCACCGTGCACCTACTGTTTGAATCTCTTTTAACAAATTGACACCTCAGTCCACAGGGAACATGGCGTCTAGTATTACTTCAGCAATGATTAATTAATTCCCGTTTCCTATTTAAATGACACATTTATGCACAATGAGACATTCACACGTAAAGTCCCTCCACCTGGGACTCCTCTGTCAGATCACACAAGCAGCCACAGCTATTTCCATCCTTATCTATCCATGCCAGGGACACGGGCATCTACAACGGCGTGCGTAACTGCGCAGTGCACACACACAGCAATAACTCCTCTGGCTGTTTGGCTTCTGATGCAATCAAAAGGTCAAAATAAAGGTCTGTCTTTGCTGCTGGTCGCTAAGTGATGTACCAGCTAAATGTTGCGTGAGAGTGACATGTTTTGCGTGGGCTACATTCAGTACTACTGTCTTACAGATGTACTAATAAGTTAAAGAAAATGTTGTTGCCATGGTAGAATCCAGGAAAATATTGGTTTTAGGTGGTCAGAATTAGTGAATTGGACTCAACATTGCCCTGATCATGCTGTAGCATGATACTAAAAGCACTTATATATTTTCCTTTGGTTCATTGGTTAATTGATACGCTGGACTCACTGGTGGTGTTGTAGCGGACACCCAAGAATGTCTCAGGACACGGACGTGCTACTATTTCACCCGCGCTGCTCCTGGGCCAACACGTCCCGATGCCATCTATAGATATATTGCAGAACAAACCTATTTGAGAGAGAGAGAGAAAGACGGAGCAAGTCAGTGATTTATAGTGTAGCCTAAACATAATTTATGAATCTCCCTGCCTATGGGGAAATCTTCTTTTTTCCTGCAAGAATGTCATTCTCACAAGCATTCAGTTGTGTGCTGTAGTGTATTTTCTCTGCGCCGGACTAATGCATAATGCATAATGCAAGTCATGCGAGTTAGATCTTGGCCGAAAACTCAGCCCATTAAAAGTCGTGACCCAAGAAAACAATACGCAAATAGCTTTCTTAGAGATATTCCGATACAATTTCCTTTTGTGTGTTTTCACCGACACCACTGCATTCTCAATGCCTTCTCTGACCTTCTTCTCTGAGAGGAAGTTTTGTTTCCTTGCATTTAATCAACAGTAATCTTGTCCTCTGAGTCTATGCCTTCCTCTGAGTTGAAATTTCTCCTTTCACTGTGCCCAGTATCTGTAACACACAGCAGAGTGTGAAATACCTCTTAGCTCAGAGCTGCGTCTTATATAACAACGTTTCTTGTGCAGTCTCGACGGGGCGAATTTCATGATGGGTTTTTAATTGTTTGCGGCTGGTACATCTAATAAGATTCCGGGTCGAATCTCAGCTCTGCTGATGCATACTTTGTGAGAAAGTGGTGAGGAGCTCTCAGTGTGAGTACAGAGTTTGTCAGTCAGTCTTTCTGCAATCAAGGCATGCATTGGGATGTTTACACTAACAGGCGATGGTGTGAAGGGTTTGCCGGTGAAAGTAAACGCTCCAATGAGCTGCCTAGTAATAACTTATGGTGAGGTAGTTAGCTAGTTAAATGCATTAACATAGACTAAAGCAGGGGATCTTAACCTGGGTGTCACAACCTGATCCCTTGTGAGGTCAGGAATGCGAAAAAACATAAACACAATAATGGGTGTTTCTATTTATCTCCAAGGTGTTTAGTGAAGTTGAGGTCAGGGCTCGGAGTTCTTCCATGTCAACGTTGGCAAACCATATCTTCATGGACCTCATAGGGGCATTGTCATACTGGAACATGTTTGGGCCACTTAGTTCCAGTGAAAGGAAATTGCAATGCTACACCATACAAAGACATTCTATACATCTGTGCGCTTCCAGATTTGTGGCAACAGTTTTGGGAAGAACCACATATGGGTACGATATGTCATGTGTCCGCAACATATAGTGTATTTTTAACCCCGAAAAGGGATTGCACTGGTGAAAAGGTTAAGAGTCCTTGGACAAAAGGAAATGAACAAGTATATGACTATTATCCTTTCCTAACAAAGTTTCTAATGGAGGATATTGTGTTTGCGACCTTGAGCTGTGGCGTGTATTTCTCACACTGCATGTACAAGATTTTCCTAGAGTTTGGCCAGCTTCTTTATTTTCTGCAAACATGACCATAAAGTAACCAAAAAGTGACTGCAGGTTTTACTGAGTTATTTCCTTTATTTACATGATTCCACACATGTGCGTGTTCCTGATTATGAAATGATCATCATTCATGTATGCTAACTAATCTGTGCGCTAAAACCGTCATACACCCAGATTGGCCGATATGTGTAGGTGGTGTGAATCAAAATTGCGTGCTATAGTAACAACATTAAGGTGTAACGCACCGATGTGTTATGTTGAACAATTGGAGCAATTTTAAAGCGTTCACTGAGTTTGAATCCTGATGACGCAACAGCTACCAATGGCCAAAGCCTGGTCATGCTCTCTAGGTGGGTGGGATGCTATGCTCTTACTGCAATGTTGTTCACAGCAACACTAGCCAATCATTGATGTTTGTGAGCTCATGTATGTG
>JAQQZR010000008.1:5516311-5534939 GCA_030068235.1 Notoglanidium macrostoma
TCATCATTCATGTATGCTAACTAATCTGTGCGCTAAAACCGTCATACACCCAGATTGGCCGATATGTGTAGGTGGTGCGAATCAAAATTGCGTGCTATAGTAACAACATTAAGGTGTATCGCACCGATGTGTTATGTTGAAACCGAAATTTGAACAATTGGAGCAATATTAAAGCGTTCACTGAGTTTGAATCCCGATGACGCAACAGCTACCAATGGCCAAAGCCTGGTCATGCTCTCTAGGTGGGCGGGATGCTATGCTCTTACTGCAATGTTGTTCACAGCAACACTAGCCAATCATTGATGTTTGTGAGCTCATGTATGTGGACAAACGTAGGTAGCATTTTCCTCTGAGTTTTTACACAGCATGAGCAGCAGTTCCAAAAAATGGTGCTGGGCAGCTTTGTGCGTCTTGGAGGAAGTATGTGTTAGTCTTCGCTCTTCCCCATTGGTAGCTGTCAGTGATAAAGGTGATCTGGCTGGTGGATATAGGAACTGGCAGGTGACCAAATTGGGGAGAAAAATCAAGCATGCAAAAACAATATGCTACATCGGGGAGCAGGGTTTTGCTACACACAGTCCCTTCCTTGTCAAATAGTTACATTCATATGCTTATTAGTAGCCATTAGGCTGTTTGCATGACTCATCATACTTTTGAGTAAAATTGTGTTATCTACGTATTACAGTGGAATTTACACATGTCAAGGGTTTTAAATTTTGGATTATCTGTCGGATCGAATGCGTCATGAATCCACCGGTGCTTTTCTTGACATTGATCCAAAGCTCTGATTCTCAACTGGACCTTTAATGGAGCTTCTTTATTGGGAATAAAGTCTGGAATGCAATCCAGTGCCATGTAACTGGCTCTACCCTGGCCGTTAATAAAGGTGATGTTGTGGTTGGAGAAGCACCGTAGTGCATGAAATCTGCTATGGATGTCACACATACATCTGTGTGAGACAGAAACAGACAGCAAAGGAGAAAATCAAGAACAAGCTATTTGATGAATCTGACACATGGACTTGTAATGGATTAATGGCCAAGGCATACTGCTGGACAGCATGATGTACCACACAGCTACAAAAAGATGTTACACAGCCTGTCAGCTGGCATTCTTTGCACGATTTTTCTCCTTTAATATAATTTCGAGACCGCTGCACTCCCTTGCTCTTAGTGCTGTTAGTGGAATCAGTTGCTGCTGCAGAATGACATGGTTTCACCTGCTCACTGTTCATCAGAGAGAAGATAAAAAGCACAGTGTAATATATCAGCAGGGCGTTTCAAATAATTAAAGAGGCAAATATCAGAGAAGGCAGTTCACACAGTATTGAGGTGAAAAACCTAATACACTGCCATTTATTTAAAAAATTATAGTTGAGATCTAGCTAGTAAGTTGTACACTTTAGGCAGTATTCAGAGATAAGTGAATGAGGATATAATGACAAAATTATACCCATCAGTATTCAGACCTCAGAATTATCACTGGATTTTTGATGTGAAGCGAAAGTAAGTGTTTGGGTTGTGCGGTATTCACTCTGACCAGACTATATATTAATACTGGAATATTAAGTCCAGTGCACCTATCTAGACTATTTTTCGTAAACACAATATTTTAGCCTAAAATTTATGGTTTGTATGTGAATGGTTTGTGTGTGTTTGTTCTACACACACACACACACACACACACACACACACACAAAAATCATGGCTTGCCATTTGGACACAATAAAAATATATAAATAAGACATTATGAAATAAATCATCGTATGAATCATCCACACTTTAGCTGCAGCTGTAGTTTTCACTGGTAAACGTCATGCTTTCTGAATGACATAGAAAAAAAAAATAGAAAACAAGGACCTGGGAATGGTATTCTTACTGTAAATCTTAATGCTGAGTGCTTCACTGTATGAAAAAGTAAACAATATTTTTTTCTGACCTGCTTCTCCGACTCTAAATATAATCCTATATGCGTTGAAGCTTTAGAACAACCTGAGAATTATACTTCTAATTAGTTCATTAGTAAATTAGCAGCAGAGTAAAGACATGCTGAATAACCGTACCTGTGGCATTACTTGAGCTCGTGGTCTGGTTCCAAAGTATTAAGGTGCGAGCTGTAAAACATACAAGCAAAGGAAAAAAAATATTAAAAGTCAAAGTCAACATGACAACAAGTTGTTTTATTGAATGGATATCACAAAAATATGCATATGTCTAACGGAGAACCACAGTTATAATCTGCCGGGTCACATGGCCTGTTATGATCTCGATAAACCACGTAACAGACTTGCTTTTTTAAATCATACTATACACTATACACAATCCACACTGTGTTGTTTACAAGAAAAGAGCAACTTATGAACTTTTTTTCTTTGTTTTAAATGGATTTTGTTTATGGATTTGGATGTAGATTTTATAACGACCTCACTTTGAAGGCTGTAACACCTCTCGTTCTAAACTGGATACAAATGGATTCATCTGTAAATTGTTCGTACAAGCGTTCACGCAAGGATTCCGGTATCCATGAAAATCCCGCAAATGAAAAAAAAAAAAAAAGAAGAAGAAGAAAAAGAAATTGCATCCTACTTGTGCTCCAGAGCGTGTGTAAATTCACACCTACCTGTAAGAAGACTAACTAATGGAAACCTCATCTTAATCGACTTTAAATCATATAATTTGCATGGATTACTTTATTTTTATATATGGAATATACTGTAGAAATTGCTTATGCTTCGTGGTTTCTATCAAAAACACATCCTTGTTAAGAATACCATAAAGAACATTTTGTCATTCTTATATTATTATTATTAACATTGATTAAAGAATATGAAAAACACAGAAAGTGAGCAAAAGGACAAATAAAACTAGCCATTCAAAATAACTTCCATTTCTGCCTTTCAGGTTTGAGAAAGGTTTGTTTTACAGGATCGGCATCACTAAATGCAAATGAGCTGTAGCAGGAAACTGTGTGTGATCAACATACGCACACGAGTTTACACACAACTTTACTAAAAGATTGCTAAACCAAGCTCAGTGTTATCCAGCATCCTATATGACTTTTAACGAAATAAATCTAAACAGCTGATGAATACTACAGCGTATGTGAAGAGACATGGTATTCATTAATAAAGCATGGCCATGAACTCATCTATTTAGGCCTCCAATATTAATAGTAATATTTTGATTGGTGTTGTTCAAATTTAGTATCTTGGAGCAATGAATTATTATACTGAACAATGTCATGACCAAGAATTGCGTAAGAACATCATACCTAACACATGGTCTAGAAATATTCATTCATGGCCACGATATATTAATTAGTGGCTACGCTTTCTTCAGGAATAACAGCCATGTGACCTTACAGGCTGCATAATATTTGAAACCAGACACATGTCTAACAATAAGTCAAGTTATGTTGTTATTTAATAGAAAACATTTATTTAATATTTTTTTTGGAAATATCCAGTATCATTGCTGCTATCCAGTATATTTTCCAATATGGGAAACACTTTGTGTTTTGCCTTTTTTTTTTTTTAACATGAAAAGCTGTATTTTTTTGTTTAATTAATTAGTTAATAGGAACAAAACCCGTGGCCATAATATATTCATCCTTGACCACGACTTATTGAAGAATAACCCCCATGTCACTTCAGGAGCCCTGCAGAATAGTGCAATTAAAAGCTATTTTACTAACTGAATTATTCATTATACAAATATTTATTACACTGTTCATTCGAATACTCAATTCTGATTGGTCAATTATGACATTCCATGGTTTCTGTATAAGATACTGTTGCTATGTATAAAAATAACAATCATTAATAACATCATTTTTAAACCAATAATATCATTTTGAAATCAATATGTACTAAATCAGTATTTAAAATGATTATTTAATTTAAATCATTATTGCAAAACAGACCTATTAAGAGTGATTCAAAACCCTGCATCACCCTGTCAGAGTTTTATTGAAACTGAACATTTTCCCTTACATTATAGACGTTTACTGTTGACATGGTACCTAATTAAGTATTTTCTTTCATAAGTTCATAAAGTAAAGAATAAAGTCTTCTAGGCTTTTAGGAGCAAGCACATCTTTGTGTCTCATGCTGACTGACATTTTGATATTGCATTTAGAAATATGTAAAATAAATGTAAAAGGCTCTACATTATATATATCCTTACAAATTTTCTTCACAACAATCCATCTGAAATAAATAAACATTAATAAAACCAATCCTGCCCACTATACACTTTACCTTGAAATATAACGATTGAAACACCCTTTTCCATGTGTCATCCACTACAGGTTATCAAAAACGTACATTTTATTTCCACAGCATTCACTGTTATCTGAACACATTTACCCCATGAAATATCTAGAATATTAATATTCAGGACATCGCACCATCTGAATTTCCTCATTCTTTTTTCTTTATTCTGAATGATATTGAAATATATAATATGATATTGACTGACAAGGTCACTTTGCTGGTATTACCCTGTTCCCAAAATTATACATTGAAAGAAAATATTCATTTAAAAACATATAAATTAAACCATTAGAATGTCCTTGATCATAGACGGAGTTTGAATTTTCTTTAAACTGACATCAGTACACAGTCTAAGCACTGCATGGTGTGTTATGCATGCATAAGTAACAGAAGACAATAGTGCCAAGCTTGCCAAAAAGCCAAACGACACAGCGCATCAAATCAGTTTCTGACTGGAATTTAAATCGTAAGACAAACGGTGCTCAAACAAGATTCAGGTGTGCATAATCAAGTTATTGTGTGTAGTGATCCACGTGAAGTGCAGTTTGGAAGTAAAGTCCGGCTTTAATAGCGCCCACAACTGAAGTGCACTGTCAGCCATAAAGTTATTAAAAAAGACTGATCAATTTGTTTATATTAGATGGGGACATTGTCAACAACCAATAGGTGAGTTCCCATCAGCACCAAACAGGAAGCAGCAAAGTGGATACAGAAACATGTCTGGTGGGTGGACAGACATGGAGGAGACTCTGGGGAAGGAAGAGAAGCTGGTGGAATTGCGCAGTGAGGGCTGAGCTGTCCCTGTTCACTAAACCAGGGTCGTGTCCACATTCTGCGGTGTCTTGTCTGTTTCTTTTTGGCTGTTTTATCGAAACAAACCACTGCATAACTGAGGCCAAACGCTGCTTTTGTTTCTACTCAATTGTTCATCAGTTTCAGCTTCTTGTTAATGTCCACCAGGAGTATGATGGGAAACAATCTTAAATCTAATGTAGTTGCAGTCTTGAAAAGAGTGACCCTGCAAGATGCGCTACCTTTGCAAAATCATAGTCTGTGACTAAAAACTCTGTGACTAATTGTCTTTAGAAGTGGCAAGGTGTCAGACTTTAGTCTTTAAAAGTCAGTCTTTTCAAGGTCTTCTAGTGCACGGACAGCATTAGTCGAACTTAGAACTGATAACAGTTTTCACATGTCCCCAAGCGCACTGAACTCTCCTGCAGGAGTGAAACAGTGCAATAGGATGTGAAATTGTGTGCAGTGATGAACAGTTAAAGGGAATAGGTAAGGCCACAGCAAGGCTTTAAGATGCCAAATAAAGCGTTTGCGTTACACTCGAGATAAAGTGAGTAACTGGTAATCAATGCTATTAATACATGCGAATTCTTTTTTTCTTTCTATTTTTTTTTTTCTTCATTTTTTTTCTTATTTGCAACGCATAAGTATTCCAGCAGTTTTTTTTTTTTTTTACATGTTCGGAAGCCAATTGAATTCTGGAACACCGATCAGGCAGGAAACCACTTGTAGAATACTGAAGATGTTATAAATCAAAGTCCCACCATTTTTAGACTGGCTGGAGAGGTCAAATGTATAATATAAAAGTGACACGTGGACAAGAGCTGTCTTGGCGTGTGCGTATGATTCAAAAGCTAGAGTGGTTGAGTGTGGTTAAAAAAAAATTTATTAATTAAATACACTAATCTTCCAGGTACAACCAGTTTGACCATATGCCCATCAATACTGATAGCCAGATCACATAGAATGCCTAGGTACCAGCTTTTTATGGGGAATAACTAAGAATAATTTTATTCATATCTCTTAAAACTTTTGAATTTGAAGTAAAGGGGGTGCTATTTTCACTTGACTCAGCATCCTACATCATGTTGTCAGCATTGTAGCAGCATCCTACATCATGTTGTCCAATCAGAAGCATATAAATTCTACAACATGAGAGGGCCAAGGACTGATCCTTGAGAGATGCCTGGTATTACAGAGATGGCAGGAGATTTCTACACTATATGCCCATGTTGAGAAGACTGGAATGAATTAGGATCGTAAGCTAAAATAGGATGACTGATGACAAATAATAGTAGCTGATTTCTGTGTGAAGGTTCTGAATCTGGATGTCAGCACTTTAAAGATTTCACACATGGCCCTAATTCTTCAGTCTAATGTCAGGATTGATTCGAGACTTGTTTGGCATTTTTATCAGGGGTTTGTTTTGACATACAGTGACATATTTGATAAATTATGTGCAAGATCTGTGAGCAAGATCTTTAAAAAAAACAAAAAAAACATTGGATAATGGGTTCACCCCTGTTTTTGTTCTTATTATTTATTAAATTAGTGTGTCTTTACATTTACATGATGCCAATCAAGCTGCATTTCTGACTCGCTTTCGACCATTTTGGATGGTTCCATGTGCATACCCTAAATATTTGCACATCCCTAAAACAGTTTATGTCCAGGTCTCATTCTTTCTTCAGGGGGTTAATCTCAGCTGGATGCAGTAGATTTGTACTGCTGCGGACTCTTATTCCAAATATCATACTAAACATCCTTCCAACACTCAGCAGTGTTTAATTATATAATATAATATCTGGAGAAAAGTAATGAGTTATAATATCCCTAAGAAGTGTCATGCAGAAGAGGACTGGTTTCTTATTGAGTCAGGCTCCTCCCGTTCCTCGTGCCGTCTCAGCGAGTTTGTCGCCTCTGAACTACTACCATTCATTCCAAAACTTGTCCAAGAGAGCTCTAAAATTGTCTAATAAAGCACAGGCAAGGGCAGGGATTTTTATATTGGTGTGACAGATGCAATTTTGAATTTATTAAAGACAGAACCTGCAATCTGAGACACACTATACAAGCTATCTAACAAGCAGAGACATTTGTCAGACTTTTTGTGGAGTGGCGTGCAGGCAGATCTGACAGGAAGATGACTTGAAAAAACAAGTTCAGTTCAGAACTGAGATGTTGTCTGAAAGTAGTAAAAGCGGGTTTGTGTACAAAGAGCTGGGTGAAATTCGTTAGTCTTTAAAATACGTTATAAAATCAGTATATTTCTTATCACAGCTAGAGGCTGGTTGAGGAGTTTGCTGAAGGCTTGTTAATAGGTTTGCTAAAAAAAATTTTTTTGTCTTATTAAGTTCAAGAGAGAAAACATATGAGCAGCTAGTGAGGGAATGACTGTTTACAGCTGTTCTAAGCAGTGATAAGGAACTAACTTGTTAAATGGCTGTTTCACAACACTAAATGTAGGAAGGATGTGTCCTTAATGTGTCTTTAACAACTAAATAATCAAGTGGCCCTACCCAAACTGTGCAACTGGCATTCATATTAACAGAGAAAAAATAAAATGAGGACTGACTTGGAGAATCTTGATATTTCAGTATGCAACCAGCACAAGCCACTACTTCACTGTGAACACGGACTGTGGTTTAAATCCAGAAGCTTAGAGGTAAATGTAGGTAAGAATGACTCGCAAGATTGCGTATTCAGCATAGCCAACTTGCCGATTGTATTTCTAGACTCATTACATTTTGCTCATTTGGCTGATGCTATTATCCAACGTGATTTACAATTAAGACTGGATACACCTGAGCATTTGCATAACCATGACAGCTTGGTAGTACTGACTCACAACCTTCTGATTCATAGCCCAAAGCTCTAACCAGTGTGCTACTTGCCTTACTTGCTCTTTAGCAAATGTATTTGCTAAATATTTGCTAAATTACTAAGAGGACACAAGTAGCTTTCTGAGCAAACGTTATCGACTGACACGCCTCTCCCACTAATTATTCCATCTAAAATCATTTTCCTTCACGTCTATTTCCCAATTACTTACTACCACTGCTTCTTCTGCTTTTTCGGTGGAGATTATAGTACTCTGCAAATAGGTTGTGGCACGTTTTGTAAGACTTCTCTCTTCTTTCTTCTCTTCTCTTCTCATGAACCTCTATTCTATTCTTTTCCAACAAACCTCTTGTTTCTTCCAATGATCATCTCTAACCCTTTCAGAAAATCTTCTTTCTTCATGTGAAACACTCTTGAAGTGTAAATGAATGTGGAACTTTTAATGAATATACAAATTTAGTCTATCATCTGGTAACTTCTTAATAATGCATTAGGTACTTTCCAAAGACTTGGCCACACTGATTACAATAAGAAAATATATCATGCAGAAAAGACCGCCAGAGGACAGGAGGTGTACTGACTTACTTAATGTCAGGGAATGACACTGCATTTTTTGAGTGGCATGCACAACGAGACTATCTTTCGGTAGCTTAGGAAAACCTAATATTGGCAATTTCCTCACAGCAAAGCAGCAAATCAAATCCATTGTATGGCCATGGATATGAATGTAGAATGCAACATGATGTACAGTAAGTAGCATCACAAATAACTACTTAGGCACCAGTTATAATCAGGAATCAGCAGGGAGTGTTCAGTAATAATTACACTTATAACAGTAACACCAAATTAATAAATGAAGCAACAGGTAAGAATCAGCAATCCTCTGCAGTATAATCAAAGACAAAACATCATAATGAGCTCATCATCAGGCTATTTTGTGCCGTGTGTGTGTGTGCTCATACGTGCTCTTTTTTTTTTTGAGTTTGTAAAAAGCAAGCCGATGGTATGTGTCATATCCGGATTATAAGAGTGTTCAAAAATAAGTCTTCATACCTCAGTTTAAACTGCAGTTTTTTAGGATGTAACAAAATAAAACCGAGGTAAATCATGTCAGACCTTTTCTACCTTTAATCTGATGTGGGCTGTGCAGACTTTTTAACCAACAAAATTCAAATGAAAAACAAATTGAAACATTACGGGGGGGAGAAAATATATTTTTTTTATAACAAAATGGCTGCATAAGTATGTACACCGTTTCATAATGGGTCATGTGACTGTACTCATAATGAACCAATCAAATTCAAACTCATCACCAAAAGTAAATATCATACACCTGCCATCAATAAAGCGATTCTGATTAAGTTCAAATAAAATTTTTCTGTAGTATTTGTCTTGTTTTCATTTGACTGCTGAAGCCATGGCCTGCCAAGAGCTTATAAAGTATGTACAGGATCTCACTGCCAAAAGTTCTGATCAGGAGATACAGGGGTACAAAACAATTCCCAAAACAGCAGCTGTACCATGGAACACCTTGAAGGCCATCATGAACAAGTGGAGAATGAATAGCTCCAAATACCAATCTGTTTTGGTACAAAACCTGCAGGCCTCTGTTAGAGAGCTTAAGATGAAGAAAACATTTCAACTTCCAGCATGTTAATGACCCAAAGCACAAATCCAAGTCAACAAAGTAATGGCTTTAGAAGAAGAAAATCAATGTTTTGAAATGGCCCAGTCAGAGCCCAGATCTAAATCTAAATCAAAAATCTGTGCAATGACTTGAAGAGCTCAGTGCACAGGAGATCCCTTAACAATTTGATAGATCTGGTATATTTTTGCAAGGAAGTGGGGAATAAAATTGAATAAATAAATCAAGACGTGCTAAGCTGACTCTGAACACTATAGTAAGCAAAATGTGCTTTAACCTTTGCCACAAGTTTATTCTAAAGTTTCTCCCTTCTTTGTTTTCTGCCCTTAGACAGTTCTGTTGTTTTTCACTTGATTTTTTTTTATTATTGCTACATGACATTAAAGGTGGAAAAAGAGCTGACATTATTTATCCTGGTTTCATTTTTTTTTTTTTTTTACATATCAAAAACCTGGAATTTTAAAAGGGGTGTGAAAACTTTTTATCCACTGTATAATATACAATACAATCCATTAAGAATATAATTCAGAAAAGAAATTGGAGGGTGGCAAGGGGCTGCAAAAAAAAGGAAAAGAAGAAAAGAAAAAAGCTTGATCTAAGATAGATTTGTTTCTTTGGGATTTTTATGTTGCATAAAATATATAAAAGAGATTGCAAAGATTGTTTTTTGTGTGTGTGTGTGTGATTTGTTCATAACCTTACATATCTTATGATGGTGAAGTCTAGTCTTCTTCACTTTGTCCAAAAGTTTTACAAACATTAGCATTTAAATGTGTCCAACTGAATGTTATGTTCTTTATTTAGGAAAGAGTTTGAATTTCTGATGAGCACATATTAAGTGTATTAAGCAGCACAAATGTTTAATCTTTAAGAAACATCCACAAAAACCCTCACAGAGCTCCACTAAGCCAAGACTACATAGCTGTACAGCAATATAAAATAACATATAATAATAAAATCAGATCAATGAATTCCCTGTAAAGAATATTTTGAAGTCCTTATTTAATACTAATTATATAGTAGTGTAGTCTTCAGGTGAGACTACACTACATGTTGTGTTACATGTGTATTTCATTATGAATAGGACCATGTGGCTGTTTAGTTCAGGGATTTTATGGGGAGAACATGAATCTCAGACGAGGTGTGAGATAAACACATATGCTTCCCTTGTGTCTTGTTAGAGCTACTGGACTTTGGAAAGGAATTACTGTCCACACCACATGGTCATGGGTATGAATTTACTTACTGCTGGATCTACCAAGTGTTTTAGGATCACTCCCATATTTCCCAAATACCAGAATTTTGTTTCTTGGTGAAACAGGCTGATTTCACCATGACTGATAATCGTCTGGTTCATCACGTATAGTACTAATAGACTCTCAGCCTTAGTATGCTTGCCTTGTGGTTAAGGAAAATGGAAATGAGGAAACTCTCTGGCTACATGTCCGAAACCACTGGTCTAGTCAGAGCCAATTTTGCTCAGCCCCATCCCATACAATTTTACCATGCAGCATTCTGAATAAAGTCTGGTAACTTTTAGAAGTTTAATTTCTAAGGAAGAAGTTGTCAACTAGATGATCGTGGTCTGGATGTGGGGTACAGCAAAATATTTCGGTTAGAAACAAATAACATACGGGAAAAAAGCTGACTGCTCAGCTTCTGTAGTACACGCCGTGTCTCAAATAAATGACTTGTTGCAGCACATGCATATATGTGCATTGATGTGTTATTTATTTATCTAAAGTTAGCTCACATAGGAAATAAAAAGCCTTTCACACCATTTCATAGATATTTTCTGCCTTCATTAAGCTTCATTAAACCACTCACCACTGCAAGCAAATATTATCTAGTGAAATCTTCCCAAATATTAGTTGAATACTCCTGTTATAAAGTCTTACTTAGAGGTAGAATCATGAGAGGTAGAGTCTTCTCAGTTTCTCATACATGAAACTTTCCTCAGACATCATTACTTAACATTGTCTTTTATAGGCAAGAAACAACAACAACAACAACAAAAACATAAAAAACCAAATCAAACAAAAAAAAAAAAAAGCTAAAGCTGCCTATTATTTAGCCACAAAAACAAGCTGTGAGGTTGTGTTATGTTATTTAGCTCATTTTCACCACATAAAAAGCAGGTAGCTAGCTAGTTAAAGCTAATTATTATTTAGCTGCATAAACTAGCTATACCATCTGTGATGGTATGTTACATTAGCTAGTTAATGTTGAAGACATAACAGTTTGCTGGCTGCTTATTATTAGCTGTCATTATAAGCTGACAGGATGTGTTTCATTAGCTAGCTAATGTTAACCACATGTAAAGATGCTAACTAAAGCTAACTATCAGCTGCATAAACCAGCTATACGCTGAGATTTGCTTACATTAGCTAGTTATTCTTAGCCACATACAAAGAGCTAGCTGCTAACTAACGAAGACTATTAGCTGCATAAACGAGCTAAATGCGGAGGTTGCATTACATTTGCTAATTAATTTTAAACACATAACTTATGATAATCTACACACACACACACACACACACACACACACACAAAAGAATAGTTCAAAACCATTTGTAAACATATTCCATTGCTGAAAGAGTTTTGCGGTATCTGTCCAACTTTCTTAGTACTAGTGAACACAATTATATAAATTGTACAGCAATAAGCATGTGTTTCTTTTCTATTTGCCTAAAATGAGGCCCCTCACTGCCTTCCCATTAAAACAGTTATTATTTCAGAACTCTATAAATGCTGACCAAAGGTAGGAAGCTGCCTTCTGAGAGAAAAGCAATAATTATATATTGCACTCGATCATTTAAAAGGCTAACCAGAAAGAGTGAGCATGGCACAATCGCTATCTGTTCATTCAAAACAAGCCATGGAACCTCTGCCTCAGAGACATGTTGTTTGTGAATCAGTGGTTCAATACAGGAGCAGATGGCCATCGTGCAGATGACTGAGCACTGATCGACTGAGGTGATGAGGCTAAAGCAGCCCTCATCAACTGAGCACTGCATGAATGAAGATCATGAAAGGGTGTAAGATAGTCACGTAAATACAACCATGCGATGGATTTAAGATCTGGAAATTTCTCCCTCTTTGGTAGAAAAATGCTAGAGGAAGCTGCTAGTCAAAAAAACCTTTCTCTAACACTTGTCGTGAGACGTCTCCTGTTCTTTATTTGTTGACTGTACAAATGCTTTAAATCACACACCTAAGACCATGTCTGTCCATCTTTACTTGTACTGTTTTGGTTCTGTTTACCCATGAGCCCACTGGAAATCACCCAGGAATTGTATTAGGTGGTTGATTGCTACACAGCTCTACCACAGCTTCTGGCATTTACAATTAATCCTTTTTGGTGTAATTGGCATTACATTCTCGTGTAAAACATAGAAGGGAGAGGAGCTGAAACATAATGCACCAGAGAAACAGCTTAACAAGCTTCTGATTGCCATGGTGAAGTGGGTGAGTCACTGTGAAAGATGCCAATCACTTAAATGTTAATTGAAGTGTGACACTTTACACTCGCAGGTAATCACAGGTTCGTGTGAGGCATGCTGGGATAAACAGGCCCAGAGCTGTCGCTGGAGGGGTTATGGAAATAGAGAGGTTTTTGATGAAGACTATGCTGCTGTGGAGTAACACAAAGCTTGTCACCAAAACACATCAATTATTCCCCCTGTCTTTCTGTCGCGTATGAAATGTAAAACTCAGGCTCTAATTTAACGTTGTTGTCTAATTAAAACCTTTCTCTTCCAGACACGAAGCGAAGAGAATAAGCTAATAAGATAAGACGACAGGATAAATTCCTGCATAGTTGCAATTAAAAGCAATAGTTGATAAAATCACCGTAGCCCTGAACTTAATTAGTTTTAAGCGCTAATGTGTAGCTAATGGAATTATTCATAACTTTGAAGACGTTGGGTTATCACTAATTTTGTATGGCTTTTATACAAGTTTTACATCCGGTGAATCTAAGATTCTACTTAATTGTACAGCCTGTGTAATATTCCGCTTTGGCTCTGTTGAGCTGATTTGTTGTTAAGCTGTGCCTAAGGGAAGAGAGATGTCGATATGGAGGTTTATTAGCTTTTTAAGCACTCAAACCTAATTAAAGAGCTAGAGTCACAGATTCGCACAACTGTAGCTTTCCAAACAGATGATAAACGATAAAGGCTTTGAGCTCAATCATTTCATAAAGCACTAAACAATTAATCCCAGGGAAGCCTAAACCTAGTAGGACTTATCTTTTAGACATTGCGGAAGGGAATATCACAGCGACAAATGTATTTCGTTTTTGTGTTGAATTTGTGTAGTGTGCCCATGGGTTCTACATGGGTACTAAGAGCACCAAAAAGAAGCATGTGTGTGGAAGCACAGTACTCTTGGTTTATTTTTATTTTTCATTTTTCATCCATATTATTAAACATATAATAAGCATTTGTACCATGAAGAAGCAGAGTAAAAATAGTTACTATTGACCAAACACAGTAAATCCATGGCTATTGTGGGAAACCAGTTTTAGGGAACCTTTTTAAGAGAAGTAACGGTCAGAAAGTTTCCTGCTACAGGCTTTGCGCTTTGTGGTTTCTTTGTGGTAAAAGAATAATCTGCTGCCGAGGGAGAAAACAAAGGCTGGTGAGGAAGAGGCATAAGAGGAATACAACACTTTAGGATATGCTGTTAAAGGAAAATAGTCAACTTTATCACATCACCATTTGTCATTTGTTATTTTCCTATAACAGCACACACCATCGTGGTTTACTCCGTGAAGTATTAGACACAAAAATAACTTTAATGACGTTAATAAACTAATCAATTAGCCTATCATTCACTTTCATGTCTAGAGTTTGCTACTGCTAGAGCATATTCTGTTGAGAAATATGGCTGTAACCAGTAAAATGTTCAGTATGCATATTTTCCCTGCTCAGCGCTAATTCCGAGGCTATTTCCCATCTGAGCTTTAAATCAGCTAAATTTGCAGTCTGGCTAAAGAATTATAAAGCGTGTTGGTCACAGCATGATGTCAGTTTATAATTGGGTGGAAAGTATTAGTTACATGCTGTCTTTTTGTGTAAAACATTTCATAACTCATTGTAAGCCTGCCAAGAGTTAATAAATCACATCATCAGCAGTGCATGTGGTGCTAAATAAAGCACAGGCTGCTAAAGCTAGCTGCAGAACACAAGGAGTGACCTGAAACAAAGTGATACTGAGATTATAATTGTGTAAGGCCACCCCTTATGATTTCTTTTTTTCCCTACCCTTAACCATCAGGTCTTTCTTTGGCATTTTGTATGGTCATGTCTTCCTCCGCTCAGGATCTTGCCCGCTTTTTTTTTTTAATCCTATATTCTCCCTGTCGGATGTCTTGCCTCTCTTCTTCCTCTCTCTTGATGTTAATAAGAAAAAGAGAAACTTTGTACCCATGAACAGTCAAGTGGTTCTTTATGTCTTTATTTATGTCTTTTAATGCTAACATATCAGCTGTTCGGATAGAAGTTGGCTCTTAGCTCAGCAGATGCAGTTAATACAGTGTATGCAGTACATCAAAACAAACAGCTTTCACCCTTCAGAAATGTCACATCCAGCAGATTTCAGG
The DNA here is from genome assembly GCA_030068235.1 of Notoglanidium macrostoma. Taxonomy (NCBI): domain Eukaryota; kingdom Metazoa; phylum Chordata; class Actinopteri; order Siluriformes; family Auchenoglanididae; genus Notoglanidium; species Notoglanidium macrostoma. The sequence continues at coordinate 5,531,468 of JAQQZR010000008.1, forward strand.
GGCCACGAAAAATCTCTAAACATTACTAGCAGTCTGGTTATGTACTGCACCCGTGAGAGGTTTGTACAATATTTTGATTGCACTCCCAGGTGGCAAGACAATTCCAGGGTGCCAATATTTATTACACACGGTCCTTTGTGTCCTGCAAAAGTTTACATATAGCATGGTCACTGGGCTATCGTAGCTCTGACCATGATGGTTAAAAGCCAAAATGTATTTAAAAAAAATCATTTTGAATTATTGAAGTTTTTCTTACAACTTATGTAACTTTGTATGACGTCCAATACCACGTCCTTGCTCTCCCCCAACTTTGTGTAAGAATGACATGGGTGTCAAAACTTTGTCATGTTGTAAAAGGTGTGTGGTAGACATGATGCAGAGTGCTTGTGTGTTTTCACAGCTGCGTGCATTACCGCCTGAATTCCTCCAGCTCTGCGTAATGATGTCATCATATGGCTGCATGGGGCCGTCAGGGCTGTTTGAAACCACTTTATAAAAAGCCACGTCTTTCGGCATGCTAAACCTTTTGAAATCATGTTTAATCGCTATCTCTTGGTCATTAGTACACTTTAAAAAATGATTCGCCCCATTAAGTTATCTGGATTTTATTTCTGCTCTTTAACTCCAAATGTCATGACAAGTTTGTAAGGTTTCAAAAATGAAACGTAAAGCAATCCAATGCCTTGACTACTTGGGAGATTTGTCTGGGTTGTCAATGTTCATTTAACTCATACCTGTAAGATATAAGATGAAAAAGGGAAAGAGGTCGAAGAGGGGTGATGCTGAGGAAATAAAAAGAAGTTGCTGTTTTTCAGAAGTTGGCAAGCTTGCAATGAGTTAAATCCAAGTAAAAACTATTTCAAAACATTAGTGCTCTTAACTCAAAATGGCAATTGGTGTGAATATAGTTGAAGTTATCTTAACTTGGAAACGTGACAAGACAAAAGCGAGTTTTCTTAAATGTAACACAGTATGTTGTTTTAGCTCAGAGTATCAAATTGAAACAGCAAATGATCATTAGTTAGCTACTATAGAAAATAGAAACCTATAGAAATAGAAAACGCACGTTTGTGTGTAGAATTGTTTTATACTGATTCTGCACAATGCTTTTTCTGACCACTTGGAATTCCTGCCGTGGACCTCTGACCGAATTTCAGGAAGGTATGGCGATATTAGCATAGACTGATCCATTTAATAACCTTAAACATACAGTTGTTACAGAATATCTACTAAATCAAAAAAAAATAAAAAATAAAAAATCATTGCTTTGCTTTAGTTTCCCTTTTTCAAAAACAGTATGTTGTTTACTCCTGAAGCTTCAGGATACGACCTCCAGTCAAGCACCGATCACGAATGTTGCGTTCATTCGCTGTTTTTAGCTTTTCATTTGAAAATATTCATAAAATCAAGGAGAGATATTTAATTTCATTTCATGTTTTTCTTGATGCGCACTAAAATAGGAAACGGATTTGCATTTTCCATGAAAGCAGGTTTTTTTAAATGAACTTACTTTTAATTCTTTCTACTTGTTTCACGACACCAAGTCTAGAAATCAAATCATGATTAATAAAATCATGCCTACTGCTGTACATTTCAGCATGAGTGACAAATTTTGACTGAAGCTGTTACATTATTATTAGCTATCAAGCTCCCATTAGTGACGCATGTTAATCGAACTCCCGGCTAACATCAGCGAACATCACAAATCATTTAACTCAAATAGTTTGCGTACTTAAATTTTTCTCAAATTGCTGAAATTGAACTGTATTAACCGAACAGGCACTAACGCAATCTTAAAAGTCCCCATAAAATTAAAATGAGTGTTTTAAAGCTTTTTGCATGAGTTTCTTGTAACTGTAGAAACATCAACACTGTATATATTTAAAAAAAGACTAAATGCGTTCTTGGATATTCTTCTCTGAATTAAAATCACCGTCCTCTTGTTTCTAGCTGCACAGTAATTGCTAATACATATCTGGGTCCCTTAAGATTCTTTATTCATTTTAGCACTAAAATGATTTTAAAAAAGCAAAGGAGAATTGTGAGAGCTGTTTTTGTATAATAGTAATTATTTTAAAGCTGTTTGGAACGTCTCGTATGATTTTTTTAAAGTTCATTTTAAATAAAAAACCAATGCGCACGAGGCACGCGGACAACAATCAGTGCCACTTTCATAAATAACCCACACTCTGAGTGCTTCTCCACAGAATTGCATCTCTGACCAATCCAAGCTCTTGTTCTTTGCCTGTTTTGATTAGTGTTTGAATCTGTATAATAGTAACCTGAAACCTGCACTCGCATCCGTCCGCCTGCTTCATGACACATACGCCCAAGATTTTTAGGAGCATTTTATCTGTGACGGATTAAAAACCCTAGTTGGGCAGTTTTAATTTCGGATGAAACACCAGAATCCTTTATCCTAATATTTAAAAATGTCAAAATAAACATCAAAGTCAAACCCCTAAACTCAGAGAAACCATTAAATGGCTCCATATTTCTCCTCTTATATAACGCGATATAATCCGTTTTTTAAATATGATATAGGCAGGCTTAGTGTTCGGAAATGGAATAGAGTATGAAGAGATCAGAAAGCAGGTGACGAGAGTACACACTCACCTGTGAGGTTGGTGGAGAACAGGAGCAGAGTGTCGCACGTGAGCTCAGCTGTGGCCCCGGAGAATAGTGTGATCCAGATGGAAAACACCTGCATGGAGAAAGAAGTAGGACGATAAGACTCTCTCTATCCATGACCGAATGAAAATTATTCGTTATGTATTACAATGTTCCTTGAGAGAGTTTCTGAAATATGCAAATGTGTCACGTTCCCAATAAACCGTTGAAATTTAAACCGTTTAATAATTTAAAAGATTCTTTTTTTTTTAATGAATTGTCTTTACTACGTATATGACAGTTATCTGGCTTAACTCCAGGGTCATAAGCTGGAGTTACTGTTCGTGCAGGGTTTCACTTTTTCTCCTTGTTTCATGTTTCCTGCCACCTTCCAACAGGTGTGAATGAGTGTGTGATTTAAACACATAAATTTATGTAGAAAATGTATATTTCTAACATTTTATGTTGCAGTTTTTCCTTTGACATCTAAGAAAATTAGCTTCTTGGGACGCCACACAAATGTATTCAGTGGCCGTAAAACGCAGCAAAAACCAACAAACGGAAGCGTCGACCTTGATGTCAATGGAGATGTCTCTGCCACCGAGCACCATCTGACTTTGCATAGAAAATGTCTTATAGAATTCTTTTTTTATGTCAAGAGGTTGTACAAATTTTATCTACCTGCATGCAGGTGTATAAGTGTAGTAACAATTACTCATTGTTTGTTAGTTATATTAGATTATATACACTACCAGTCAAAAGTTTGGACACGAGTTCTAATTGATTTTTTTTCTTTATTTTTATGACTTTAAAAGAGACTGGATAATGACGGACTGTTGTTTCTCTTTACTTAGTCGAGCGG
>JAQQZR010000008.1:5538561-5551369 GCA_030068235.1 Notoglanidium macrostoma
AGTCTCTTTTAAAGTCATACAAATAAAGAAAAACATTGAATTAGAAGGCGTGTCCAAACTTTTGACCGGTAGTGTATGTCATTAAAACAAATTCAGGAAAATGGTTCGCAAGAAGGTTCTGGGTTCTAACCTGGCCGACCAACTGGAGCCTTTCTGTGTGGGGTTTGACTGTTCTCCACGTGCCTGAGTGGGTTTCCTCTGAGTGCTTTGGTTTTCTCCCATAGTCCAAAGACACATAGGTCAACTGGCTACACTAAATTGCCCATAGGTGTGAGGACCTATAACGCATAACCCTGCGATGGATTTACGATCTGTCCAGGGTGTACCCCGCCTCTCGCTTGAAGTTAGCTAGGATTCAGCTTTCAAGCATCCCTTAACAGATAAAGTGGTACAGATGATGGATGGATGAATGAAAAGTATTAGTACATGACAATATTCAACATATTTTCACTCGTGTCCCATCGTGTATGTAATCCCGACTTGCATGGGATAGAGTCAAGATTCTCAACCTTGACCAGGATAAAGCGCCTACTAAAGATGAAAGAATGTTTACTGCAGTGTAATTACTAAGTGTCTTATTTGTATTTCAGTTTCTTTTATATCTGGAAAAAAAATGAAATCACCCTTTTGAAATGAGTAAAAATGACAGTGATAAGATTAGCCTTAATAATGTTATTGTATTGTAATCACCTCTCCAAATAATGATAAATATTAGTTACTTTTGCCTATATGGCAATTTGTATTTATTCTCGATTAATGTGACTCCACTCCTCCGCAGCTTTCCCCAGCAGGTTTGTTTGAGTATAAAGAGTTAATATTTTTGAGGCGCCACTCAAGTCAGAGGAATCAAAAGTACTGACAGTCTGATCCCACTTAGTGGTTTCTATCCTTTTTCCCCCCATTTTCTACCCCTTTTCCTGTTCTAACCCTCAAACTTTTCTCTCTCAGGAAGGTTCACAATACAATAGGCGCAGTGTTGTGAGAGTCAATTACGCCGCACGTTTTGGAGGTTTTTGGACATTTTGGTAAACAAACAAACAACAACAAAAAACTCCACAAGGCTTAGAGTTATGAGAAAACCCAGGCCCGCACTTTGACCTTTAACTATTTGCAGCTTTGTATTAGTCGTCTCATAAATTTTCCATGAAGAGTTCACCATAGCTTCTTTTTATTTTTGTTAAGGGCTGCTTGTTCTAATATTTGGGCTTCACGTAAATTTTCAGAGATGGCAGAAAATGAGGTCGTAAATTTGCCAACACACACAACAACGGTGTTTAGTTCACAGCTTCAGCTAACATGTATAAATCAGTTTCACTAGTACCATAAAGGGTTCTCATCTTGTCCTTGTAGTCTTAAAGGTTCTATGTAAACTTGTGATCTTTTGAGTTTAATTTCATCACGTTGCTCTATTTATACTTTGGGTTAACAGTTTCCTGCATTATCCACAATACCAATCGACTACTCGCTGATAGTTGTACCATTGGGATTTAGCCTTCACTTCATGTCTATGTAAAAAGACAGATACAGGCGCGCTTTAGTTATTTAGTATGTCCATCTTTCTCACCTCATCTGTACACTGTGCTCAAGCTGATCAGCTTCCAAAGCTTCAACGTTCATGCAAATAATTTTATAAGTGTTTGTCACCTTGTAGATTGCTAACTAGCTGAGTCAGGTCTCAGGTCTGTGCTGTGACTTAGCACTATAGCTGTCTCCACTACTTCTATGTTGGATTTCTAATGAATATGACATTGAATGTCAATGAAAAATGCTGAGTGAGAAAAGAAGCTCTTGCTCCTTTGTTTTTTACGAGTACCTAACGAAACCTGGCTGTTATCTTGAGATCATTCCAATTTGTCTCCTTTTAAACTCCATTGTGACTCCCATAGCAATGTCACAAAATCAAACAAACATTATTGCGAAATACATCACTACTTTTTCATTTCATATTTCATGTGTTTCCAGGTGGACTTAAAACCTATACAGATATGGGTTAGTGGACCTTCTACCAGACTCCATGCTGGTATCTCAGGACCTTGAGCATTTATTCCAGAGGTCAAGGCAGATGCTTGTGTTTGGAGTCTGATACAGCTGGAAGCTGTGCAGGCTGTGAAATGGGTAACCCTGCACAACCAATAGGCCCTAACATGCAAGAATACCACAAACACGTTGCAGCCTTTACTTCTGCCACTGGCCCAGCCTGCTCCTGGAAAAAAAAAACGTGAGACAAAAAAAGCTTGATTGGCAGGAGCCAGAGGCTCTTGGGTCTAACGCAACAACACGTGAGATTCTGGCGTACTGGGCCAGGCCGATGCAAAGCCTTCCAGGAAAAAAGTCTGGCATGTAGGAGGCAAAAATCCTGAGGACCGATTCTCTTGAGCTGCTCTGAGCCCTTGACAAGAGAAGGGCTAAATGTGTCATGATCTCTTAGGGTCATCTGACAATTCTGATCAAGTTAGACAATGTTGGTCAGAAGCACTATCAGAGGTGAGAGAGAAGCACGTACGATTAGCAGCTGCTTCGCTTCCGCAGGTCAGTCATACCTTTCACGCTTTCCCAGAGTTATCCCATCCATTTATTATGGCCTGGAAAAGCCTTTGCGTCAGACAGCAGGCATTTGACGATGTAAATTACATCCACCTCATTCCAGTATTAATGCCAATTCTGCTCTTATTTAGCGATTTGTGTGCTGAATTACATTCAGGATACCAGATTCAGTTTATAAAGCAGATGGAACTCAATCTAACTCCGTTTTGTAAAACCCATTAAGGTTTGAAAGCTCATTGGCGCAGTACGGTGTGTTAACAGAACAACTATGTGCCAATAGAAACACTATTAGCCCTGAGAATATTGCTTTTATAAACTACTGGAGAAACAGTACCTGATTTTCAAACACTACTGAACACGACAGTTTGTGATTTCTGAGTGTATTTGAGTATATAAGGAATTTTCTATTATCTAAGTCAGTTAGAAATGCCTGGTGGTATACGGATGAAAGAGTCTTTTAAAACAGGTACAGACTCCTTTCTGTCCTTTAATGGTTCCCTGGAGGACAAACCAAAGAACAGTAAAGGGTTCTAAATGGAATCTTTTTTTTCTTAGAGTATATGAGGATTTTTTAAAACTTGTACCAGTTTTAAATGCCTACTGGTACAAGTATTACTGGTCCTAGGACCTTTAAATTTACTCCAAAGAACTCATAAGGTTTCTACCTTTTTTCTATCTAATAGTGTTTGAGGAATTTTTGCTTATTCAGCTTATTTCAGTTTGAAAGTACTCTTACAAAATTAGTTCCTCAGAGATTCCTATTTCTTCTAAAGGGGTTAAAGAGTCTTTTCTGTTTGTTAAAGGTTCCCAGAGGGACAATTTTAGAAACTATAGTTCCTGTATACCGTAGGGTAGATTTCATCTTTATAAGTATGTGGCAGCGCAAACCAACTGGACTTGCAGTACACTCTGGAAGACGCTCTGGATGTCCTTACCGATTGACGTGAAATTTTCAAGATTATCGTTGCCTTGGCTTACTACCACAAGATATATTAAGCTCTGTAAATTGCCAGGTGCAAATGTTCAATCTGATACAGGCTCAGCACAGCCCACATGTTCTTTCCCTCTGAACCCAACATCCACAATGCTGTCAATGCCATTAAGCACCTGCTGCTGTATGTTTGACAGAAGTGACTGAGAGTGACCTTAAACTAGGCCTACAACACATCCCATGTACCCTCACCCCCGTCCTAATGGCTCTGTGTCAGAACAAGGGGGTGGGAAACAAAGACAGGCCTGCCGACTCCCGAAGAGAAATACTATGTAGTCCTGCTGAAAGCTAAAGGGTGGTTGTGGGTGTCTGGGCAATAGTTGGAGGCAAAAAAAAGCAGAAGAATGCATGAAATGGTGCCCCACAGTAAACAATTGTACTGTTCATCTGCTGCTGCTGCTGACTGGAACACAAGGAAACAAACAGCTTTCTAATTATCATCACCGTTATCATGAATTGTAATGGAGATCCCGAGTGCTGCAACAAAAAAATGTTTGCCCTATCATTGGGATATCACAATTTTGAACCCATGTCACAGTTATGCATGGCCAATGAAAGCCAAGGGAGCAAAAATTGTCAGGGCTTTCCAGTGGCAGGGATGTTTTTCCCCTGTCAGTCACAATGATAATAGCCAATGATAATGTGGGCATCTGTGAGCTCATGTATATGGAAATGAGTAGATAGCGCTTTTTTGCTGCCTGAACAACAGTTTGAAAAGATGGCTGGCCTATGCTGCATTTATGATGAAGTTGCGACTTGTCATTCCCCACCTACCACCTGTAAAAGCCACTGAAATTGCCCCCTCAACTCATCAACTTGGGGTACTACTAGTTCTTTCCCCCTTTACAGAGTGACATCAAATCAACATGTGCCTAGGCTTTTAACAGTATTTACAGACAGTACTTGGTTAAATCCATAAATTTGACCATACTAATCACTGTTTTAAGAAGGTAAATCATCATCATTAGAATTAGAATTAATGTCAGCCAGTTATCTTTCTGCTAAGCTACTCACAATTGTCCGCTGTTCAGCTTGTTGCCAAGCTACTTGCTATTGCCTGCTGTTGTTGCTGTATGCTCCGCGAATGTTTGAAGCTCACTATAGTAACTTGTCCTTACATATGCCAATGTAAAATACTCCTACACAAATGTGTGAAGAATGTCAGGTCTGCAAAGACAGACAGAGAGAGAGAGAGAGAGAGAGAGAGATGGAGAGAGAGAGAGAGGGAGAGAGAGGGAGAGAGGGAGGGTGATGGGGCAGCAAAAAGAGAGAGCGAGCAAACAATTTTAAATGCATCCTTATGGTTTTAGGAACCTGCTTCCTCTCTAACCCAGTGGCAATTTGACTTGATTCGACCTGAATAAACCTGTCCTGGCTGTGAGATGGCTTGTTAGATGGTTGAGATGTTAAGATCAGATGTCTTTAGCACTGAGTGACAAGACTGTGTTTCTATACAATCCTTAATCCCAATTGTCATAGCAAAAGCAGTGGAATAGAAACACAAGGACAGTAAACTGAGTGCAGAGAAATCTTGTTCTGTTATATTAAACGCTAGTGGTGTGTATTTTTTCTTTGATAAATGTGATGCATCATGCCGCCTACAAGCAGCATAATCCTGCTCGTATAACTGCTGCAATAATGAGTGGCCTTTACACCTCTCTGGAGCTTTGATGGTGGAGGTGGTGACTCAGTACACTGTGTGTGTCTGAATATATGCAGTATGGGTGCATGCAATTTTATTTCAGGAGATAAAATGAATTGCACATGGGTACCATGATCTCCCAGAATACACAAATATGCAAAGAACAAACTGTTACAATGAACTAACTGCGTGGGTTTCCTGTGTGGGATTAGGTCAACTGGCTACTCTAAATCGCCCATGTGTGTGAATATGAATGTGAATGGCTGTTCAGGTCTGCGTTAACCCTGTGATAGATTGGCGACCGGCCCAGGGTGTACCCCGCCTCTCACCTGAAGTCAGCTTCCATGCAACCCTTAACGGATGAGCAGTATAGCTAATGGATAGATGTGTGGATGGATATGTGCCAAGAACAATTACCTGTCATCAGTTTACTGCTCTTAGTAACCACTGCTCTTGGTCTCTCTCCTGTTACCAAAAAAGAACATAAACTTTAACATATATAACCTATAGCTATCATTTATTTCATCATTTGTTATTTCTTTCCTCAAACAAACATTCAAACACCTGATTTGCCATATGCCATGTAATAGCAGTGCAGAACGAGGCCGTTTGTGCTCTCAGCCACAGATGGCACACGGCACAGCTGAGACCGGAAAAGTGACAGGATTTGCAGTAATGTTTGCTAATAGTGTTTTTTTTTTAGCTTTGATCTGGTGAAACAATCCTCACAATATACGGTACTTTCGGTTGTTTTTGCTTTATGCATTTGTTCTGCCAATTTCGTCCTGTGCATTATGGAATGAGAATGAAAAATTAAATAAACAAATAAAGAAAAAACACAAAACAACAACAACAATAATAATAATTATAATAACAGCAACAACAACAATAATAATAATCATTATTATTATTAGTAGTAGTAGTATTGTGTTTGTGAATGCTCACTCATAGTGACAGATTAATTCCTCTCCAATAATCTATAATGACCCATGACAAGGCAAGATGAAATAATAAATACCATCTATTAGAATTTTCATATCATAAATAGGATCTTCTGCATGGGTTTAGCTAATTATTTTCATTTTCATACTGATAGCAATTATTTTCAAGACGGTTATTCGAGAAGTATAATGTTTCTAAATGTCACAGCCAACATGGCTAATTTGAAATAGGTATTAGATCATTTAAATTAATTTGCACTATTACACTTTTGTTTAAGCGTTTAATGTTGTACAAAAACAAAAAAAGAAGCAGTTCATTATGTCCGACTTTCGCGTTGGAGCCTGTGCGCTGACTATGACGGAAACATTTAACTCAGATCTTATACATGTCAGGTCTGATTAGACACGCTGCCAGACTGAGGGGATGATTTGGGGTGTGACTGTGTGCGTATATCATGTCACACTCTTTACTTTGTGGAAGCTGAATATCAGAAAGCTCTCATGATGAAGGCATTTTGGTGTGGGGATGCATCACTGGTCTTTTTTGTAACTAACTCCATGGTCCAATGTGCTGATTTCTGATCTAAATGCATTCCATTGTTTATATTTGCGAATATGGTTTCTTGAACTGGTTCCATTCAGGATTCTTTGAACCTTGTTATGAACTATGGAACCAGCTGGGAAACCTGAAAACTAAATGTAGTTTTTTTAACGAACCAATTTATTTTTTTGAAATGCTCTGAACGGTTCAACATTTGGTGCACGAATCAGAACGGAACTTGTTCCCTGTTGGTGGAAAAAGGGGTATGATTGAAGTGAAAACAAGTGCAGGTGCATCCAGACAAGTGTACTGCATGATAAGCAGTTAACACCCTATCATGCTCTGAGGCTTGTGTGAAAACGCTGAGCTTCGATCAAGGTTGTAATAGGAAAAGATCTAAGCAACTTTGATTTTTTTGGGGCACAGATGCAAGAGCTGTACTCACAAGCGCTGCTTAACTGCCTGTGATATAAAAAAAAAAAACATCTACATATTGCTGTTTAGATTTATCATGCAGCCATTTTGAATTAAAGGTACAAGGTGCACCTTGCCTGTGTCTTCTGGGGTTTTTGAGTTACTGAGGTTAATGTTGCTTTTGCGTTGCGTGGCTTTAGGTGAAGTCAAGGTATTTATTATAGATTATTTAGATTACTATATCTAAATTTGTATATTTGTATTTGTATCTGTATATTTGTATTTATATCTGTATTTAGATTTAAATCTAAAGTGGGACTTTTTTTTTTTTAAACAGAGAGCTGAAATAGAGTTCACGCCTGCCTATGATATTTTCTAACACATTTAGTTGGTTTTTCCCCAAAATATGAAACAATTAGCCTGATCCATCATGACCCTGACCAGGTTACTAGGGAAGAACAAATCATTTACATTCACATTTCATAAAGACACATAAACATAGTCTTAGTCCTGCAAGCTCTCTGACTTCATCAGCCATGTAAAAGTAAAATCCCAGATCTTGCAGAGTTTAGTCTCAACCTGATAACCTTGTGAACGTTTCTGGCTTCAAGAGAGGACAAATAGTGCAACTGCAACTCATATCTGTATTTAGGATCAACGGAGGTGGTGTTTTAGAAGGGGTAAGGCAATGTTAGGTAAAAGACTGTTCTTGTGACTAAATCTTTCTGAGTCATAGGAGTCGCCAAAATGCTTTGATCTATCATCCTACCTCAGCATTGTCATCCTTCTCAGCCGTGATGAACAACCTCCCAGACTCCCAAAGCAGATTAAAGAATCAAAGAGCTGGAAAACCAGCCTGAACAAGCTCACAGCATTGCTCTGATAATATTACAGAAACACAGAGCACACGGAGAACCAAACCATGGATTGAAATGGAAAACCATGGCAGTCCATGTGAATCTATCCAGGTCAGACCGACTACCTTATGGGTAGCTGACTTTCTCGAAGGCAAAAATAGCTTAAACGTCTTTGGAAAGGTCCACTAGACCTTAATATTTCATGAAAACCAGTTCATGGCAGACAGAGAGAGAGCTGGCCATGAAAAGGCCAGTACAAGGACATGCATTAACCCCTTTCTCTTAAGCTTACCCGTCTGCATGGTGCATACTCTGTAAGATATCTTTGGGCATGGTGAGCAAAAAAACCTCATCACACAGAAAAAGGTCTGTCCAACCAACATGGCTGAGATGAGTACTCCTCCTATGTATTCCTACCCACACTTTTGACAGCAACATGGCGGAGAGATAGAAGGGAATCTTTTACCAGAGGCATATTAATGGCCTGAAAAAGGCAGAAAGATGATATTATGATGGTACAAGGTGCAAAAAAAGTCAATGTTCTGTTCTTTGCTGGAAATTTCTCTTTAGTGTCGGTAACTGAAATCCTGCACATGGTGTTGATAGACATCGTATAAAACTTCAACTGGACACCAACTGTGTCCAAAAGCAATTTCACATCATGTGAGATCTTGGATAGATTTGGTGTGAGCAAAGTCTTATTCCTGAGTTTCAGCTCTATTCTGATCATTCCATGGTCAATTTTCCCCTTTTGTTTCGTTAGCCATTAACACAGACAGCTGATAATACGGGCTAAACTTTCCTTCTCATAAAACATCTGTAAAGCATTACGGTATCAGTTATGCATGTTATAATCAATGACTTATGAAACACTAAGTCTGTTCCCATTAACCCTCATGCTCTGTGAACTACACTTTTAGAAAAAGGGTTCTTGAAGGATTCCTATATATTTAAGGATTCTTAGCTTAAAAAAAAAAAGGTTCTATTTGAATCCTTTTTAATAGGGAAACACTCATTTGTAGGGTTCTATGAAGAACAATGTACGAACAATTCAAGAACTGTTAAGGGTACTACTGTAGAGCTGACTTTTTTTTTTAGTGTTATAGCTCTATTGTCCCATGACCTCTATTCTGATTAGACGGCAATATAAATGTAGAATTTGTTCAAAAATAAAATTTTATCCTTTCACTATTATTTATATTATACACAATACAAACAGTATTGACGGAAACAGACGGATCCTCCATATTTTGGTGATCCATGTAGGTGGCATGTTTTTTTCTCTAGTCGAAAAGCAAGAACAAAAAATTGAAAATGTTGTCATCTAATATTTCTTCCACATAGGATTATAAAATGAGCTTATTTTGACATGGATAGAAATCAAGTACAGCACTTATGCAGAAGTAATAGAACAAGTTCTCAAACAAGATTTCCAAATTCTCCTGATTTATTATTTTGTACTAAAAGCAGGTGTCAAAACAATGCATAATACCTACAGAACATTTCCATTGCAAGTCTTATTGGCCTTAAGTCTTAAAGTCTCCTTTTTTTGAGTAATGCACTACTTCTCTTTTCATATTTATGTATTTAAGTGGCCCATATCTGTCATTACTGTAAACAGATTTCTGTCCTGAACCATGCCCAACAGCCCATGACGAGTAAATATGAGCACATTTTCTAAAAAAAAAAAAACATATTTGCAAGACAATCCATCACAGAACTACAACTAAATTGAATAATCTAGCGGTGAAGGATTCAATCAAGAAGATTGTTAGCTATACATAATACAGATAAATGAGACTCATTCACTGTCCAGTTTAATAGGAACGATTATAAACCTGCTCATTCATACGCTTAACCAAACTGCCAATCATGTCGCAGCAGTGTGATATATAAAATCATGCAGATACAGGTCACGAGCTTCCGGTATTGTTCATCAGAATGGGAAAAACATATGATGTCAATGACTTTGACCATGGAATGTTTGTTGTTGTCAAAAAGGCTGATCTGAATATTTCAGATACTGCTCATCTGGGATTTGCACACACAACAGTCTCTAGAGTTCGCACAGAATGGGGCCAAAAACCATGTGAGCGGAAGTTGTTCGTGCAGAAACAGTTTTAAGAAGCATAGCCAGACTAGTTCGCACTAACAAAGAAGGCTGTGGGAACTTAAATAACCACTCTTTACCACCGTGATGAGCAGACAAGCATCTCAGAACTCAGACTATCTTCCTGCAAAGAATGTGTGGTCGGTTTAACAAATGCAGTGGTATAAACAGTCTGCCTTACGATGCACAAAACCTTTGCTGGCTAAGCACGATTTCCTCACACAGTGAATCTCAGGCTTTGATCAAGTTGTTGAAAAGTTATGTACCGTAGCAAAATAGAGATAAGTCTAATTAATTCAGTTTGTAATCAGATGCCAGTTGTTAGAATTGAATGCAATTTTCTTTGAATGTAATTTTCTCCCTTTTCTGCTATAACGTGACTTTTACAAAAGAGAAAACATTTCATTTGCAGAACACCTGCAATTTTTAGCCCTATATATAATTCACTAGGTCAGCACAGTGATACTGTGGTTAGCCCTTGTCGGCTCACAGCAAGAAGGTTCCAGGTTCGATCCCCAGGTTGACCTTTCTTTGTGGAGTTCGCATGTTCTCTCCGTGTCTGCATGGGGTACTCTGGTTTCCTCCCACAGACATGCAGATTAGGTCAACTGGCTACTCTTAATTGCCCAAAGGTGTGAATGGTTGTCTGGCCAGGGTGGACCCCGCCTCTCGCCCAAAGTCAGCTGGGATTGGCTCAAGCTTCCCGTGCGACCTGCAGTGGATGAGCGGTATAGAAAATGGATGGATGGATATATTTTACTAACGTCATGGCTATATACAGTATTAAATGATAAAATGCCTTACTGCATATGTGCACAGATCTTTGGTGCAAAGTCGATCTTTACTTATTTTTTTAAGTAAAAGATGAATGTCTTCTAGCATGTGTGAATGTTTTGTCGCATTGCAGACACCTGAAGTGTTCACACACGGATTCTCATCTGTCCATTTTAAGTATACTGACATTGCCATGTATTCAATTTATGTGAGGGTAACAAAAAATCTGATTCGATTTAAAAAATTGATTTTTGTCTTCACACAGCTTTAAAAAATAAATCAAATGTGTCGCATTGATTGATTCCTTGAAATACAGGTTTGTGTCATGTTTGGGGATAAACCACTTCCCACAACCAGAACCTTTCTCTGGCGTATGTCATTTAATACCACCAATAAGAAGACATTAGATTTAGTACGTTTTATTTTTGTTAATGTGCCAACATCCAACCTCTTCATGCCAACTTTTACAACCCAAACCAGGCAAGGAAGACCTCAAGGCAGTACCAAACGTTCTGAACAACCACGCCATGTGCTCAGAGGCATGAAATGTCTTCCCCATCTGAGTTTTAGGTTTCCTCAGAGTAATACCTGTCATGAGAACGAGAAGCTGAAAATAAAAGACGCCGAATAAGTTCGAGACAAGATAATGCAGCCACTGTGAGCAGTGATTAATCCTGACTGTTCAGCCTCCAGGCTCTGTCAAGTGAGGTATGAGATGTTGTATTCCTTGTGGCTTATTTTCTTCACAGAACAAGAGACTTGCACTTTAGCACAGTGATGAATGGCATGCACATTTTGCATTTTTCAACCTCGCAGGTGGCTCCTTGAGCAGACCAAGAGAGTAAGAATGAAATGGTGTGTTGCTTGTGAGGTTAGTGAGCATGCTGGGAAACCATCTGGTGAATGTGAGCTCTGCTGCCGAGTGTAAACACTGTGTACTGTACGCAAGGAGCCTGTGCTTTCGATATGTAGGTCGCCAGGTTCACAGTTCCGAAGCTGATCTGTATGTAGACAGACGAGCAGGTGAACTTGATCGTGGACTTTGAAATCTAAGCTCTTGTATTTTCGTAACATGCATCTACAGTTTTAGTAAGGAGTAAGAGACTCCGGATGCTGATTGGTGAATAAGCTGTAGTCTGCTAAGGGATCAGTGTCAGATTCGAAGCACTCTCATTACATAGCTCATTTAGATGCACCTCATCAATCAGATCCTATCATGCCATCGTCCTCTGGGGACTCTGTAGCGATAGCATCTGGGATTCTGTGGAAACCGAGCTGCCGAGGGCGAGTTACATGGATTCAGAAAATGCTTCAGCATCCTATAAAGCCTCATGTTCCTTATTCAGGTGGTGGAAGATTAATGAGAGGCTCTGCGCTTTTTGATTATACTCCATTCTTCAGTCCATCTGCCTGATTGTTTCATCCGCAAAACTACATTATAATCTCCAAAAAGAGGACCCTTAAGGGTTCTTTGTCTCATTGGAGGAACTCTGCGTGGTTCAGTGTGGGACTCTTGCGACAAATGTTTTACACAGAAGTTCCGTCCCCTTTGGAAAGTTAAAATTAACTGGACCAAGTGTGAAAGCTGTTTTTGAGCCGTCCAACGAATCAATTTCTGGTCCTCTTTAGAATGGTGCTATGGGGTTGCTGCACCCAAAACTCTGGTGTGGTCCACACACCAAGTAACGTGATTGTCCAATATGTACTTCTGTTTTAAAGTTCCATGCTGGCAGGGACGAGGTTTCTTGTGACGAGCAGACGAGATGGAACACCTTACTGATATAGGAAACCAGACATTCATAGGACAGCTCATCTTCATGCAATCTTGAAAAGGTTATTCGTACACAATGCATCGACAAAATGCTGCTCTTTGACGAACACGCCTACCATTTTGCATGCACAAAATGGCATATGGAATTGCCACAGTTTGGAAGGAATTCTTTTATCTTAAGGCAAACCCCCGCTGTCCTGTGCAGTGTCAAATATTTGAGCCA
>JAQQZR010000008.1:5552245-5564020 GCA_030068235.1 Notoglanidium macrostoma
AAATTGGGATCACATATCACCTATATTGACCATGTTGCATTGTCCAGTATGGGATTCAGTTTAAAGTCTTGCTGATTGTCTAAATGTCCTCCTTATCTGTAAATCTGTAATCAGATTTCCTTTCCTACTACTGTAGGTCTACATACGTAGCTGAGGTCATCTGACAAATTTTTACTTTTTGTACTACGAACTTGGCAAAAATGAAAAGGTGACTGGGCATTTTCTTTGTATGCTCCTAATCTCTGGAATACTCTTCCAGAGATCCTGTCCCTCGTTCTCCCTTTTCATGTCATGATTAAAAACCTATTTTTATAGGCTGGCTTTTAGTTCTGATTGTTGTTTATTTTATTATTTTATTCCTTGTCGGTTGTTTTGTATTGTGATTATTTTTGGGGTTGTATTATTTTTTGTTGTTGTTTATGTTAATGTCGCTGTCCATGTTATTGATTGAACCGCACTAAGGAACTTCAGCATCGACCCTTGTATCGTTACATTCATTTTAATGGAATGTCCTCAAACTGGGCAGTTTGTGAATAGAAACATTCAGCGTGTTACTTATACACAACATTCCTGCTGACTGTTATAAGGCACTGACACTGGAGACTCCTTCCATAAAAATTAAATAAAGATCTCCGTATAGAAAGCTTCTATGAGCCAGTACTATTGTCACGGTTACTGTTATAGGAAAATAATCAACAATTTCCCGTCAATGATTTAAGAATCTTGAAGAAATTCAGAAAAGGGCCATTCGGAACCATTACTGCTTAAGTGCAAAACTGTGCATGGGGTTTGGTCAAGGCATTGGCTGAAGCAGAGACAGAGAAAACTAGTATGATACACACATGATGACTGAAATGTACAGTGACAAAGAGACATGGCTTCCAGACAAATCATGCCACGCTCTGCCCTTTGCCTCTGACAAAGGCACTGCCTATAGCTGAAGATTACCCTCCTCCTGACACCAACCTTTGACCTTCCCCATAATCAGAACTCACTTTGCTGCAGTAAAAAAAAAAGAAAAAAGTCTGCACTGAATCCTGACCTTGAGGCGTCTCTGCATGGTTACACGTTAAGAAGTGCTGGCATTAATTGTGATAAATTGGAGATGACACGGGCTGTTGCGATAGCACCGAGAGTCCATCTATTTTCTGTCTGCATTCTCATGGTGTGAAGGTGTAATTAATAACGCTACTGATCCACAGTACACCCCTGTTTAATCCACTCAATACCCCTGATGCAGCAATCTTTTGGTATAGTGTATGCACTGCTATGTGCGGTTAAATGTGTCACTCCAATGTGGTGGGTGACTAAGCGAGCATTTATTCTGCACTTACTCTTACTTCAGGGTAGGTGGACACAGTAATATATTGATATAATCTCTATTGTTTGTTGTGGAAATGGATATCAGCAATTAGAGCTGCCCATGTTGACGCACTAATTTATATGAATTACTGCATTTGCTTAATGCAACGAAAGCTCTTAACGCATTTAATGCGTTTTGCTGTGAATCCTGCGATCTGTTTTGCAAACCTAATGAATATAGTGTTGCCTGTGGTACCGTTGGTGTTAGGATAAATAGCAGTATGAGGAGGAAGTTTAGGACTAAGCTTTTAGCGCATCACCCAGAGTGTATAAATTAATTATACAAAAACTGGTAAATCTGCATGAATGGTAAAGATCAACCCTGGTCAAATTTTCTATGATAAATCAGTTTTAAATGTAGTGCATTTTAAATGGTATTTTCTCAGTATTGATGGAGATATGAGTATATGACACGCCCCTCTTGAATCTTATTGGTCAGAAGGCTTTGATTAATTTTCTATAACATATATATATGTATAACATATATATGTGTGTGTATATATATATCTCGGACAGTAGTTTCAGCTGCAAGGTTTACATTAATGTACTCTCGTTCTAACTCATTATCCTGTAGTAATAACTGACCAACTGTTAATATGGTGAAGCTTTTATGGAAGGAGTCTCCAGTGTCAGCATTTTGTTATTCCAAGTTAGTTTTCCACCACAGGAAAGTCTTCAGCACAGAGGAGATTTCAGCTTTTCTTGCCACATTTTTTGGACTTATTAGTTTCAAGAGAGAAAACTGAGAGGCTGGTAACAGCAACTCTGCATCGTGTTGGCTTGGATCACATCATTATGTTCCAGTAACAGCGTAGCCCGTAATAGTAGTTTTTTCAGTAGGCATGGTGAAATTAACAGGAAAGCTATTTAGTTACAAGAAAGACTGATGAAAAGTAGGTGCTGCCAAACGATCCTGAGATTTTAAATGGTCAAATTGTTAAAACAAGAATGTGTGTATAGAGTTTTAAAGTAGGAAATGTATACATTTGTATTGCATTCGAATTCAAATACAAAAAAATGAGAGCATTATCAATTAGACCTGAAGCATGCTTAAAGCATGGTATTAAATAAGGAATAATACACGGTAAGTGTTGAGTGCTGGTATAGGAATATAATCAGTGATTGGTGTGTTGGAGCAGCGTTGGAGCTTGATTATTTTCCAATAACATCATGTCCTGAAGAGTGTCTGCTATGCACGATTAAAGAACAATTCTATTAACATAAACCCCTGATTGGCCTTGCAGCATGAACTACTGTCCGAGCTGCTGTTATAGACTATGATACCCCGGAGACAAGAAATACTCTTTTCTGATTGGCTGGCTAGATGTCTAATAATGTCAAATAACGGGACACCTATAAAATAGATCAATTGGAAAAAGTTTTAATCACCATTCCATATCAATGTGCTGGGAACTTTTGAATGTTAACCATAAGAACCATAGTAAATTATCCATTGACTGGCAGCCTGCATAGCTGGTAACCATAACAACCAAATGAGCTAGACCGTCCACCCCAAATTATCCTTGTTCAGGACAAATGTATACCACAAACATGTTTGTTTCTGGGAAAATTCCTCCTCATGTGTTCTTTCTAGGCCTGTAAATATACAAACGTGTTTAGATGTTTGGTAACCAGGGTATAAGAGGGATACCGGCTTTCGAGGTGTCCCGTTATTCAGAATTAATGAACTCGGCAGAATAAACCTCTTTTCTTTCTGTAGAGTTTTTAATTTTCCATATAACAGGAGACCTCGAAGGTCATATATCCCTTACTTAATCAACACCGTCTGACCAATCAGATTTAAGAACACTCTGGTATTAATCACATTTACCTAATTCTAATCAGCACTATTTAATATTTATTTCACAGCTGACTAAATTTTCACAACGCAGTCCTGAAGTATTACTGCACTGTTCAGTTTAACTCTGTTCCTGCTCTAACATGCCTCTTTCATCTCGTGAAGTGGCAGATGAGTTGAAACAGGTGTGTTAGAGAAATGGAAACACTACACTGTGTGTGAAGAAGACCAAGGTTCAAAGAAGCATTTAATTATAAAAATTACATGAAAAATATGTTGGATACCCAAACTGATTTAGTGAAGTCCTCTAAGATTTGATACTAAACAGTGGCTTCTCTCTTGTCCTTGGATTTATAGCTTCTGCCTTGGACATTAAAGGTTGCCACGTGGCCACAACACTATACGGTAAATCTCCTTTAATATTAAAGCTAGAGAAAAAATGATGAAATACGAGCATATATTAACTTTGTGATATACTAAAACAACCAAGCTATGTACAATCACAATGTGTACCAGTTTCAGAATGTTCTCCAGGGGTTATGGACTAGATGACACACACACAGGCGCTCCAACAACTGGAACTGCCCTATTGCGATCTGATGTCTCCTTGTTTTTGTGCAAAGCCAGGAATTGGCATGATCCACTGTGGATGAGATATTCTCCTTTCCTCAGACCTGCTGCGCTGACAAAACATGGTTGAGTGTCTCCACTTGACTTCACCCCATTAGTGCCACTTGCCTGGCCAATGATGTAAAATTGGACACTGTAAACATGCTACTGCGCTTGTGCTGATGGCTCCTGAGGCCAGGGGTTATCATTTATCTGGATATTCCTGGCACGCTGTGCACCAGTATCACCACAGTGATTCATCTGTTAACCAATTCAGCACTAATTCTATCTGATAAAGATCACATTAAGCAATAATATATAAGTGCTGTGTACTTATCTGCATAATCAGCTTCGAAATATTAACTACGGCTTCTATGGTGAATTTACTATCGACTATATCAACTACAAAAGAGAGAAACGGAAACCAAAGTAACTTCTTTCCTGCTCAGTCAGCCTCTTTGTGCCTGGGCGTAAGCTCCGAATCATTTTTTATTATAATATACACCCGTATACACAAACTGCTTTATGTAGTGGTTTATATGTGGTAAGTAATTCTACTGTCCTTCAAGTTTGGTTACATAGTGAAAGGAATGAGAAGTAGCAGAGCAGCTGCACTATGATCTAATATGCTAATCATAATCTACACCTAGTGCTGTAAAAAAAAGAAAAAAAGAAAAAAGCTCTACACAAGCTGAACAACTCATACTTATTATTTTGACTCGAGTACATTGAAAAGCCAAGACTACAGCTTCTGATAGAGAACTGCATAGTCGTATGATAAAGATCGTATGAACATCGTAACACATTTTTGCGCCAGAAATACACCGACACATAATAAAAGCATTGTGAAAGATCAGCACTGTCATTCCTACATGCGTTTCCAGCACTCGCACTGTTACATTAGCAGGAAAACACCACTGCTAATCAGGTTATGATCTGACACACACACATACACAATCCCTCAGGAGTTTTTGTACCTTTCAGTTATGATTAAATGGTAGTTAGGGATGTACAGTACATTTGTAAATGTTATAACCAGCAGCTTATGCACAGTGCATTTTTGTCTGTGATGAGAAAGAAGACAGAGACAGGTGGAGTGATGACAGCTCAAGCTCCTCAGCTCCTGGATGCCAGCTGTTGGGGTTTTGCGAAGAAGAACTACTTCAAGGATAATTTAGTTAAACCTGGAAATACTTGTGAAGATTATACACTGGACTATGGAGCTGCTGCAGTAATTAAGGTCTGTGTAAGGAATACTGAGGTGTTAGAACAGACTATACACCCTGGATGAGAAACATGTAGCTTCTATGCTTTCATTCATCCTTTGAGAAAAAAAATATGAATCATCCAGTATGTTATAGCTCAACAAACCTAAACGCAAGTTATAAGATTTATGAATAAACTGTCTCATGTCTGAGAAAAACAACGATCAACAACAATTAACTGAATATATGCATTAACAATATAACTGAATTCAAATAAATATGACGTTTTTTTGGTTGTTTGTTTATTAGTGGTTTGCTCTCATAGCCCACCGTACACAATGCCTTACTAAGCTCCAAAATAAAACCATATTCTACCATAAAACTACTTCAAAATCCAAAAAGAAATACGCTTTTATTTATAGATCTGCTGTTTGGTATAACCCCCGCAGACCACACACTGCACAGGGCATCATTCAGAGTAGATTCTGATAGCATGTCCAACTTTTCTGATCTTTCAAAAAGCCAAAACCTAAAATCTAAATCTGGCTGCTGTTGTCGACTACAAACAATAGCTCCCTGCCTTAGAGAAAGAAAACCGTTGTTTTAAAAGATAGTTTCATGGCTTACTCAGTTACTTTAGCTCCTCAGCACATCTGGTTGAGACTGATTAGGAGCTTGACTGATGTAGCCGAGGTTGAGGAACTGCAGAAGTTCAGGAGCTGAGCTCATTATATTTTGTGAGTGAATTTGTTTTCTCCTTTTTCCAGCAGCAATGTTTTTTTTTGCAGTTTTGGACCTTCTGGTAAAGACCACGTCCACTTCTGATTCAACTCCAAATACAGTGTTACTCACATTACATTAGGTCTTTCTATATGAAAATATATACTAGCAAACATTTACTCAAATTGCGATTTCCATAAATGAACCTTTTAACCATCATATCTGTCACACACATAAGAGTAGAGATGAATTCATTTTCCTACGTCTCACTTTCGTCCCAATGATTTCCAAGCATTCATGTACTTTTTCTCTTTAGAACTACTTTTTCTATAGTGCTTATCAAACAAGCATTCACACTCACATTCACAACTATGGGCAATTTAGAGTAGCCACTTGACCTTTCACCCCCTCACATGTCTTTGGGCTATGGGAGGAAACCGACACATGCGTGAGGAAAACATGCAAACCCGGCATCCTTGAAGATAGAACTCGGGACCTCGTTACTGTGAGGCTACAATGTTGACCTCTACACCACCATCTTCTGAAGAAAGTCTTTGCATGTATTTCAAGCAATAGAACATTGCTTCGCAAAACGTTATGCTCCCGCTTAGCTTCTGCTAATTATCCAATCAGAACAAATCCAAATTACTGATCTTTAACTAGTCATTTTACTCATCTGCACATCAAAACTAATTAGCAACAGCTTTTTTTCAGGTCCTTCCGAACGAAATCTTTTCCTTCCAGCTGTTCGATTATTCACGTCACAAAAGTCCCCCAAATTGCCAATTAGAACAAATGATATTTCGACTTGTTTTTAAAGAGATGCTTCTATAATGATGTTGAATATTGGCTGTGACATTTAAATGAAGCTTGAATTAAATATAATAAACCAGCATGAAACAAATGTATAAAGGTAATTATCTGGGAGGAAAGATATTACAACACTATTTTCCTTTTGCCTTTAAATGGCAGGTGAAGAAGAAGAAGAAGAAGCGTTCCAAATAATAATTTGACAAATCTAAGTGCTCTTTTTTCCCCAGCACTTTATTGATAAGAATAGTTCCCCACAGCAGTGACTGAGTTAGGATTTAAGCAAAGCAATTAAACTCTGATAAGATGACAATACTTCCCATGCATTAATCATGGCTTAATACCACTGTTTTACTGGGCCAACAACAGTTGTTGGTTTAATGAAGCAGTGTGAAATCTCTCCCACATGTAGTATCACTGAGATACTAACCCTACTTGGTTATATAATCAGTTATATAATAATTAGGTGTCATACACACACCTACTACCATCTATTGACCACTGCCACCTGCTCCATATTCTTAAGAACTGGTCCTGATCTGGGGTGGGGTCGTGGTGGATCCACTGAGCACTACACAGAAAGCCCGACCTCCCATAAAAGTTGATTGAAATGTTTACCAAACTGTCTATATTATTCATCATTCTTGGAAACAACTCAATATTTAGTGAATCAAATGATCAAATATCTCACTGCAATATCTATCTGTTTGTTCATTTGTCTCAAACTGTTTAAGCAAGCAGTACAGCCTGTGTGAAAATTCCTTTAAAGCCTTCATCACAGTGCTAATACACAGCTATTGAAGCTAAAACACAGCTATAGGACAGTGTTTGTTCTTTGTTCGTCCTGCCTGGATTCCTTATGATGGTTGGTAGAACTCTCAAAGAGGCGGAACCTTGTAAACACCGGCCAATCGGTTAATCAAGATTGAACATCTCAAACTTAAACATATAAGCACCGGTCAGGGCCTGCTGTAGGTGTAATTCTGTAAATATTGTAAAGAAACAGTATAAAAGTATAAAGTCCGGTTTGATTATTTGCACTGATTTCTGCAATCTGTTGTTTATAAATCTAGGTAGCTAGCTACTTTCAGCTTCGGCTAGCAGCTCATCTGCTTTTTGGCATAAATGACACATGATAGTAATGTTGACATGAATTCAGCAAAAAGCTTTTGATGCTCACACTTATGAGGAGATACTGAAAATTATACAAGAGAGCAGTCCAACACCCATTTTAATTCAAAAGTCAGTCTGGGAGAAAAATTGATTGTCTGTGTTTATTATTAACTTCAGAATCCAAATCCCTATCAATGAGCCATAATGTGTTAGAACAAATGCATTAATATAAACTTCTTTCATGTTAAATACATCCATCCATTTTCTATGCCACTTATCCGCTGTGGGTCGCGGAATCCAATCCATGCAAACCTCACACAGAGATCAAACCTAGATCCTGCTTGCTATGATGCAACAATGCTAACCACTGCACCACCATGCCAGCCATGTTAAATACATACATGTCCCTAACAAAAAGTTGTGCTTCCCTTATTTTAATAACCACCAGCCACTACTGCAGCCTACATTACGACACCAGTCTACATCAGGGCACTAGAAGGCATTCTCAGGACTATTATGATTTGCTCATTCTTGCCAAGTCCTTTGTGCAGGCTGAACTTTGCTTGTTTCCTGCCCTACTCATTTGCATCCGATCCTGTTTGTACACTTCCACTCCAAAAGCCTGGTTGCACTGTGACCTACATGTCCGCTGTGATTTTGTCCATTGCACCCATCGCCTCTAAAACCACGTGTTCGAACATCCTGCTTCATGCACGGCTGCAACAATGGATAATGCGCCAATAAATCTTAATAGACCAGCTCTGTCAGTACCTTCCCAAAGAAACACTGAGACAGATTTCAGAATAGCATGCATGTATATTAGCTATACCAATAATGCAATGAACACAGAATCATTTTTAAATTTTAGTGCTGAATTGGATGGATGCAACCATTCTTTTTCCATGGGGGGATTGAAGGATTAACTGCAGAGCCTTTGAGATCAGCACTCTGGAGTGACACTAAGAAAAAGCTGAGAACACAGAGAGGAAGCGATTAAGACTGGGATGAGCTTCAAGGACATGGCTGGAATCCAGAGAGTGCTCCAGAAAAAGCTGTCGGACACATTTTACTGCTCTCTGAAAATCGTCTCTCGGTGCTGCATAAATTTTGTCCAGGCTTCTGCTATATACTGTAAGGCGACATTCTTTGCTAAAATGAAATTGATTTGAATTATTTGAACAAGTAAAGTTTTAACATCTGGTTACCCTGAAAAGTGAAAGGTTTCATTCCAATTCCGCTGAAAGACACGCCATCATTTACAACCTAATCTACATACAGAAAACAACTTTACTAACAAATTTTAGACTCATTTTAGACAACAGAAAATGAGTTACTTGATGATAACCAGCATGATCCACGTCAGGCTCTGTCTCTCACTGCATTTAAACACAAGCCTCATAGTCATCTCTTCACTCGATGGAGTTAGTTCACCAATTCCAGTGGGAAAATAATCACTGATTAATTCAGTCAGTTCTGTTTTGTTGAATGAATGTATTTTTCTTACGTCATTTAAACATAAAACATTGCTGTCATCTGTACAGCATGTATAAGCACCCCTCTTTATTTTGATCCTGATGTGATGGTGCAGGAGCATCGCAGGAATTTTGACAGCTCAGATCTGACCTCCTGAGCTGATTAGGCCAACGTCAAATCGTGAGAAAAGCAATTTTAGCTAGGAAGGTTTGAGACATCTTTTGCATTATCTCCTGTGTTTGCTTCTTACATAACATGATCAATATGCAGATAAAGGCAAGGTTATAGTCTAGCCTAAACAGAAATATTTCCATACCATTTTCATGTCAAACAGTTAAAAAATTTGTGATTGAATTATCTAAATAAATTGCATGTATAAACATTTGTCATTTGCCATAATTGCCATATAGCAATTGAGTTGATTAATCTGTCACAGGTAGACTTTTTGTTTTTGCATCTGTTTGAGTGTGGCTTGACAAGACTGGTTGCTCATGTTAGCATCAGAGGCTAAGGTAGGTCAGACCTCCAAGCTTGCTGCTAAGTGCTTTGCATTGAGGTGATATTTCAAACTTGAACTACTCCAATGGTACAAAAATTCCTTACTGCAGAAATTGCACAGAACAGTGCTCTTATCAACAGTACCATCTGGGTGTTTTTTTAAATCTAAAGTTTAATTTACTGGTCCAAGCATGTTTTGTCATCTGCTTCCACCATGTTTACAAATCTACTGTGAAAGGTTGTGTTTTATGTTCAAATTGTGCTATGGGGTCAAGAAGCCAAGGGTCAAGGGGTACCATAGAGTACATATGGGGTCATAGTGCATGTATAGGGATAAGGGGCACCATTGATTGCAAATAATCTGCCTAAATTGTTTTCATGTGTTATTTTTTCTATAATTAATTAATCGAAATGAATATGTTACTTCGACAACCCTAGTTCTCTTAACATAGAAAGTACACTGCTACTAGAAAAACTCAACATTAGCTGAAACATGATTTTTTCCAGAATTCAACCACAACAATATCTGATTGGTTTTCCCAGACTGCCTCACAACATCAAAAAAAGAAAGAAACCACTGAGCTTTTAATTCACATTACAAAATCTTACATTTGTCTACTGCAAAAAAAAATTGGAAGGTAGACACCAGGTAACTGACCCTGGAAAGAAATCACCTGGAATCCCCTAGTCTATTAAAGGAGACAGTTAATTTTCCAGAATTCACAGCATTGTTGAATCCTTGAATCTTACTGGTCAGAACATTATCTACAGCAGCTAATCGCTTACAGGGACTTATATAATGTAAATTCAATTTAATTAAGTTTTTCTATATTAACTGTATCTATGAATTACTATCACTGGCAAATTACTGTGAAATTAGAAATAAAACATGGCAGGCTGTCTAGTTACAGGAAAATAATCCACAATGGGAAGATACCCCATGTGGTTCTGGGACATTTGCTCAGATGGTTGTTATTTATTATGTGCCATAGAGGACAATAATGATTTAAATTACTGCCAGAGAAACTGAAGTGAAACACTATTATAAATGCCTGATTGGATATTGACTGAAGAATGCCCTTTAAGGTTTTTAACTCCATGGTTCCAAGCATCAATATTGCTGACCTTTTGGTAATAAAAGCCTCACACCAATGGTCCATGTCTATGGCTGCTAAAATACTGTAGTGCTTTCCAGCATTGCAAAGTGTCACCTTTAGCAGAGACATGTATGTCTTCCTTGCACACAGAATGATTTTTTTTCCTACATATCAGCTTCTTGACTGTTTGCTTTTATTGATGCAGAGCAGTTTGTGATAAAACTGCTCTCCTGGATGTTGGAGGATGGGTGGTGTGCACTAGAGGGGAGAATGAGATACTCTTACCTACTGCTGGAACGCAAGAAAATATCTCAGCCCCTGTACTGAGTCTGAAAATAAATATGACCTTAGTATGACTCTCACATAGCCAGCAAAGCAAGTCATACTTTCATGCTTTCACCCTTTTCTCACATAAGCTCTTTCTCCATGAAGAGCCACTTCTCCATTTGTCTATGGCTTCATCCACCAGTGCAGAGAAATGTGAAGAGCAGAGAAAGACCTACTGCATATAACAACCCTGTGACAAGTTCATTAAATCACACTGTGTCCTCAATCACCTTCAGTGGATTGTCAATGACAAGGTAGATGTCAGTGGCTGAGCAGGATGGTTGGGTTCAAGTCTTTGGGATGACATGGTCATGATACAAGGGTCACACACAGCAGCTTATGCCTGCCTTACACCAAATGACTTTTCAAGGGATTTCACTGCCACTTCCATCACCTCGATTGTTTGGTGTAAAGTGGTCAGAATAGCTGTCTTAAGTTCCACCCTTTAGTCCACCCTTTAACTCTTAAGTTCCAGTATAATCAACGCTTTTTAATATTATCATATGTTTTTAGTTTTTACAAATAGTGCTGTGGACATCATCAACAACCAATAGGTGAGCGCTCTCCAGTGCCAAACAGGAAGCAGCAAGGTGGGAAAGAGTGACCCTGCAAGATCCCTAGTATTCGCAAAATCATGTTCTGTGACTAACAACTCTAACTAATGACACATTGTCTTTAGACATGAGAGGGTGTCAGACCTTAGTATTTTAAAAGTCTTTTTGGAGTCTTTTCAAAGTCTTCTAGTGTGTAGGTAAAATTAGTC
>JAQQZR010000008.1:5564721-5576599 GCA_030068235.1 Notoglanidium macrostoma
CTTTTAACATTAACATTTAAATAACTTTGGGAAACACACACACACACACACACACACACACACACACACACACACACTATATTATATTATATTATATTATATATTTATATATATATATGCCCTACCAACCATCAGATACCCAGCTGGAATAGTGAACTGGCCACAGGAGGAAATAGGTGACACTGATGTCAAGACACGGCAACTCCTCACGATGCACGGAGGATTCCATCTGAAGTCCAGCTCCCTGAGACTCTACAAACAAAGGACAGAAGGGGGATTAGTGAGTGTCAGAGCCACTATCCAGAATGAAATAAGAAACATGTGTGAATCCATCAAGAAGATGACCCCCTTGGACGAGCTGATGAAAGAGTGTCTCAGGCAGCAGAAGACAGAAGATGACGAGGAGGAAGAGAAAGCATCGTGGAAGACCAAGCCCCTCCATGGAATGTACCACCGGCAGGTAGAGGAAGTGGCTGAAATCAAGAAATCCTACTAGTCACTAGAAAAAGCAGGCCTGAAGGACAGCACAGAGGCTCTGATCATGGCAGCACAAGAACAAACCCTAAGTACCAGTTCTGTAGAGGCATGGGTCTACCACAGTAGGCAGGACCCAAGGTGCAGGCTGTGTAAAGATGCCCCCGAGACTGTCCAACACATAGTAGCTGGGTGCAAGATGCAGGCTGGAACAGCATAAACTGACAGGCATAACCAAGTGGCAGGTATAGTGTACAGACACATCTGCACCAAGTATGGGCTAGAAGGTTCCAAGTCCCAATGGGAGACACCAACGAAAGTGGTTGAGAACAACTGAGCTAAGATCCTGTGGGACTTCAAATTCCAGACAGATAACAGCTGCTGGCCAACCAACCAGACTTAGTGGTGGTTGATAAGGAGCAGAAAACAGCAGTAGTGATAGATGTGGCAATCCCAGCTGACAATAACATCAGGAAGAAGGAGCATGAGAGGCTGCATTATAGGAGCATATATAATATATATAGACAGACAGACAGACAGACAGACAGATAGATAGTTTTTGCTAGGCAAAACTAGCAGACTGAAGAACTGCAATTATTTATCCTCGTCATAGTCAATATGTCGTGTTCAATAGTGACCTACCCTTTTTGTTTAGAGATAATGTTTTGCGGTTTTGCTCTTGTGTTTCAGTCTTTACTATTTTGTTATTGTTTTTGTGGTTTTGGTTTTGTTGTTGCATTGTGTTTTGCATTATGGCCTGCTGTACATTATTCTGTAAGTCTACTTTTAAAAGTGAACTTGGTAAAGGGGATGTTTCACGAATGTTTTGTTCCAACAAAAGCATCAGATCTAATAATGTAGCGAAAGCACTTTAGGTGAGTTATGTCCATGGGTTTGGTCCAGGTTTTGCTTCGCTTCAAGAAAACGTCAGTGATAACTCATACTGAGAAAGAGAGAGATCGAACTTGTAAATCGTTGACTGCTGACAGATGTTGGCTCCTTTACACCGGGATTCTTTCTTAAGATAAAAGAGATAAAAGTACCAAATAAAAATCATTATAACACCCAAATAAGGGTGAAAATGTTGAACCAGAAAAGCATATCCAGGAACCACAAATCATTTCATAATCAATTTGGTTCATTTGTAATACCTGTTC
Source organism: Notoglanidium macrostoma (assembly GCA_030068235.1). Taxonomy (NCBI): domain Eukaryota; kingdom Metazoa; phylum Chordata; class Actinopteri; order Siluriformes; family Auchenoglanididae; genus Notoglanidium; species Notoglanidium macrostoma. The sequence continues at coordinate 5,566,353 of JAQQZR010000008.1, forward strand.
CAGTAGTTGGACCTTCAAGTGTACACATGTTTTGCCAGTTCACAGATACATCTGCATCAGCTAAAGAAGCGACCCAATGAAGTCTTCTCTGCCCTCAGTCCCATGTCTCAGCAGACTGTCCAAACTACTCCTTCTTTTCTCTTTCCTTTTCTGCTCACTTGTCATCTTCCATTCACTACGTAGGTGCTGACCAAAATAAAGTAATTGCTTTTTCCCTGCAGGAGTGCACCCGGCGAGTCCAAGAGGACTAATGAAAATGGAGAAGGCCTCAGAGCATGTTACTATAAATACAGTGCTAAGAGGCACATGGCTGAGATATTAATTGTCCTCCGGTCACCCAGAAAGCCTCATGGTGGCACTTTCCACAATTTGAGCAGACACTCTGTGAGGAAGCTCAGTACAATTACATTAATGAATCGGAATGTAGAGACACAACACCTACTGCTAAATGGGCACAGAGCAATGACACATCTCCTTTAAAGATTACAAGAAGTCATGATGGGCTATTGAAAAATAAATAATGCTGTAAAACTTTCAATGTTGTAAATGTTTCCACTAAATAAAAGCAGCGTCAAAAGCACCCACCACTTTCTATGCTGCTTATCCATTGCGGTTCACAGGGAAGCTGGAGCCAATCCCAGCAGTCTTCGATCGAGAGGCGGGGTAAATCCTGGACAGGTTGCCAATCCATCACTAGGCTTGTTTAGTTCTTCTTCTTATTAATTTACAACTCTGTTTCTAATAAAAGTTGGGATGCTGCGTAAAATGTAAATAAATACAGAATGCGATGATTTGTAATTCATATAAAGCCATATTTATTTGAAAATAGAACTAAGACAACATATTAAATGTTGAAGCTGAGAAATTTGATTGTTTTTTGGAAAATATAAAAAACTATTTTCAATTTGATGCCAGCAACATGTTTCAAAAGAGTTTGGGCAGGGTAACAAAGACTGGAAAATGCTGTGTAATGCTACAAATCTCACTATTTAGGTTAATATTAATTATAAAATTATATAATATAATTAGTTAGGTTAAACTAATTAGGTTAATTGGCAACAGGTCAGTAACATGATTGGGTATACAAAGAGCATCCCAGAGAGGCAGAGTCTCTCAGCAGTAAAAGACGGAATGGGCAAATTTTTAAGAATGATATTCCTCAATGTAAAATTACAATGAATTTGAAGAATGAAGACATATTCATCTTCAGAAACCATCAGGGTTTAGTACTGGAATCTGGCTCTGGAAGCGATCCTGGGAACACCGAGCATGAGGTGAGAATACACTTTGGATGGGATTGCCATCACAGGGCATCATGCAGACACCCATGCACACACTCATTCACACCTAAGGGAGATTTACTGCTAATGGTTCACCTACTGGCATGTTTTTGAGACGCTGGAGGAAGCCAAGGAACCTGGAGGAGACACTTGGACACTGGAAAAAAACACAAAAAAGAAAGAAAAAAGGCAAAAAATCAATCAATTTGTCTAGTAATATCCTCCTGTGTCTTTGTCATTGTTAATATGCACTACGTAGCCTTATTCATAGATCCTTGGTTTCTAGTGTATGTACATCCTAGTTCTGACCTCTGCCTGGGATATGAATAAAGATTCATAGATTCACGTTAATAAAAGACATGCTGATTTTACGCACGTGCATCCTGCTTTACTTTACCACTTTACAATTACAAATGACTGAATTCTTAAATTATTTAGTAAATGAATAGAACTTTTCATTCATTCAGGTCACTATTCAAATAGAGCACTATTTCAAAACACTAGCACACTAGAATATGCTTCTACGTAAAACCTTCACACATTGGTTCATACTCGAACCTTCTCGTTAATGACAAAATCATTTTTATAGCCGGGGGAATAAATTACATTAATGTGCTAATAAACAAAGGCCACATTTTCAATTTACAATCCATTGTAACTGCTATTATTATTATTATTATTATTATTATTATTACTATTCTTGATTAGCTTTTTTTTGCAAAATGTTCACACAATGGCAGCAAACAACACTATTTTATTGACTTTTCCATTACAAATTACATGCATATAAGCTGAGGACTCTAATGTTTAACTACACAAGAACTAAAGCACATGCCCAATGTGTCCCAGGTTTATAAGTTACCATTTTACTCGTTTTACTTCGTGGAGAAATTGATTTGCTTGATTTGCTTGTGCCTGTAAATTAATTCCCACAGTTGGGTTTAATGAATCATTTGGGAATTGTTCATTGCTAGCAGAAATGGGTGAATGAAGCACAGAAAAAAAACAGATGGCAGGAAATTAATTTGTAGTCTACCCAAAGAAAAGCAAACAAAGGACAAGGCTTTCTGCTGTGAGACAAATCATTTAAGCTTTCTTGCCTCCCAATGCAAGGATGCATACATACATGCCCGTCTTAATTATCACTATATTATTTTTTCCTTCTATTTACCCATACTATGTGACTGAGCCTTGACCTGTAAAGGTCGGTGGTGCTGACTGGAGTAATTAGACTAAACTGATGCTGAAAAATGAAGAGGACACATTGAGCCTAGTGAAGACCTTAGTGAAGGCCAGATCCTGGGAATTGTGTTACCTCTCAGGGTAGGGCATGCATGACTTATGGCTTCTCTGAAGCCAACGGAATTTACTCTGGCCTCTGAAAACACAGCCATAAGAGAGGTGCTAGTAGAGCAACTGATTTGTCGGAGGCAAAGTCTTTCCTTAATTAGGAAGAAAAGAAAAAGGAACTAATGTGCAGAGAAAATACTCCTGTTCCTGAACCATTGGTGACAATACTGTCCCAAACAATGTCTGAAACCCTTTAGTTTTAAACACGTAATTCAAATGAGCTCAGATGGATGTAATAAATGAAAAATCTGTGTAAAAGCTTCTTGCAGTCAGAGCTATAGGCTCCCTGTCCTCCAAAGCTAGCAATAAACTCTGATCATCCCCATTCTCTCTTCATCTGTGGTGACTGTAATTTTTCATTACTTTCAGACCCTATTCCAAACTCAGGTTAGTATTTTGCATTGAGTTCCTGTATTAGCTTGCTAGCCTTGTAATCTTTCGCTCACATTCCTCCATGTGTGGCCATGAACTATTTTTCTTTACACTCCAGCACTTATCTCTCAGTCACTCACTGGGTCAGGTCTCCCTTGGCACTCTTATTTATTCATGCAAGCCGGTGTCTGGTGTTGTGCTGGCCTGTGAATATGAGCCTAAAGTGTGTTCGAGTGATCCTTCCTCACCGTATTGCATCCTTCACTAATATCTTGTGAAATTAGCTCGATTACACTGAGATGCATACAACTTCCTGTTGCTGTTGTGCCTGTTTACACTGGCGTGGGGTGTCCCTCAACACACATATTATTCTAAATTTGGGTCAAGTCCTTTCTCAGCACTCAGATGTTTTCATCTAGCTGAACACCAGGTGTCTGGCTAACCACGGCATGTTGAGAAGCCATTCATAGCTATACTACTGCACACCAGGGTCAGAATCAGGTTCTCTCTGATAATACTTCATTCTGTCCGCCAGGCCATTTTCCCCTCTAAGTGGTTCCTTCAACAGCTTCCACATCCTTTTCTGTCTGAAGACTGAAGTTCCTGTGGCTACATATGGCTAGTCTGTTTCTTTTGCTTTGTTTTTTTGCACCAGCCAAAGCACATGCTTCTCTTGGTTAGTTACCAAGCGAACTGGGCTTGACTGTGAACAGCCTTAGCTCTCAGTGAATAATGATCCCCATGGAAGCCAGGGACAAGCAATAGTGGTACTGTAATCACTCAATGTCCTTTTGAAATTTATCAAATTCTGCTATTAAATGTTTTCAAAGCAATCAAACAAAACTTCCAGAGCAAGAATTCAGATGCGTTACTATGTAGACCACAGTAAAATTATAAAAGGTGCAATTGAATTGCCTCACTTTGAATGTGCACAACTGAATGGCTAATCGAATCATCCTTGACTACTATACAAATCTACAGGTGCCACTTCTAAAAGTTTCAGAGACTTTTACCTTGACTACACGGTGATGATAATCTGAACGGATTCCAGCAAAGCGATAATGACAGTGTGTCACCATGATGAGTCACCTGCCATTCACAAAAGCTGCCTTGGTTAATCCTGAAAAGACAAATCAGAATGGATCACGCTGAAGGTATAATCATGTTAGTTTACAGGAGTTGTGATCAACATTCCGCTGCAATATTGGATGACAGAACAGGGCAGAATGAGGATTAAAAGGAAGATGGGATGGGGGGGGCGTGCTTGTAAGGAAACAGTGATGAAAAGGCAAACTCAAAGGTCAGGTGAGATGATACTCCACTAAAACTGATGATGCTATATCCATGACCTTTCCACAGTGACATGGGGCCAGAATGGAGTCTGCTGTGTACCAGAATGGACAGAGCAAAAATACAGACACAACAAAGAACTAACCCCTGACAACCAGAGTGGAGATACACTTCCTGTTTGGAATATATATACTGTAACACTGGGTCTTAGTTATTTTTCTGGCTACTCTTTTTTAGAGCTCTGCTGGAAATGACACTGACTAGGTGTCTACTTGTCACAAGGAGCAGGTGTTCCTCTGGTGTTGCTGCTAATAAATTGATGGCACTCTCACAGGATATAAATACACTAAAAAAATTCAGTTTGTCTTACTGACTGCTAAGGACACAGTGGAACAGCAGGTAGCTTTGCTAACTCACAGCTCCAGAGTCCTCAGTTCAATTCTGTGCTCAGGTTACTGTTTGTGTGGAGATTAGCATGTTCATGGGTTTCCTCTGGGTTCACCAGTTTCCTCCCACTTTCTACAAACAGTTAGGTGGATTGTAGAGATGTAAGCAAATATGTTTGTTCGCTTTTTATTATTGTTGTTTTTGAAAGCTGATTGACACAAGGCAGGTACTACTAATAATAATAATAATCATAACAACAACAACACAGCATTCACACACCATGCTGATGGTAATTTTCTAGTGGTTTCCACCATTTATAGGGGCAGAGTGGAAAAAAAAATACCTCGTGACAGATCCAGGTTTAGTCCTGCCTTTTTCCCACTGCTCCTTGGTTAACCAATGGATATACCATGACCCTGACCAGGATAAAGTGGTTACTGAAAATGAATGAACGAATAAACTACTGATTGGCTGAAAACACATACGAATAGGATTCAGCTGCGTATTATAGTTAATCCCACTTCCTGCATTATGATATCATGTGCTAATTGCTAGTAGCCCTTACTCATAAGCAGTATGAAAAGTCAAATGATAAACATTGCATCAAATATCCAAATAAAATTACTGTCAGAATATAGATTTAGAAAAAAAAAACATAATCTTTGATGCTACTCATGTTCCACTATGGTTGTTTTTTTTTTAAATGATCGACTTGATATGAGCAAAGTTTTGTTACTTTAGTCACTTCACTTTTGTTACTTAGCCTTAGTGTTTTTTTCCACTCAAGCCATCTGATCTATTATTCATCATGAAAATTCTCAAATAAACCAAAGAAATATTTTCTCTTGCAGTATTTCTCTGTTCAACACAGTCAGCCACTGTATTGAAAAAGTTATGAAGTGGCACAGCCAAAAATAACAGCTTGGGGAGTTTAAGAGAAAGTAAAAATTCAGCTGAGAGCCTGAATCAGATGATTGTAATAAAAGAACTGACGTAAATCCTTTCAGAGACCTGATTAACATATCAGTGAAAATGATGCAGTTAACTGCCATTCGGTGTGTGGAGGTGATAGTACAGAAAGGGGGGTTCGGCTCAAGATGACACCTCTTATGGAAGTCGTTTAACTACTGAGATAGCATATTTAGGTTAGTGAAGGTATACTTGCACTTAGAAAATGAGAAAAGTGAGGAAAGATGTGGTTTCGTCTAAATTCATGTTTTATTTATTATATTTAAAATTTTTTGAAAGAACCTTTCAAAATAAGATCTTTTTTTTTTTAAATACTAATTTACTCAAGAACAGGAGCAAAATCTAGGCCAATCATGCACTTGGGAGAGGAAAACTGGAGAAATGCTAAAAATAGAATTTTACCAGCTGCATATAATCTGAAGAGAGAGAAATACTGACTGTAGGATGAAATGGAGCCAGGAGATATGGCGCCAGACAAGCACATACGTCACGCTACAAACCGAAAGACCAGGTTAGTTATCATGAAAATTCAATAAGCACATTTCCAGAATAAGGGAGAAGTGTCACCCCACACATTACAACATCTTAAACATCCTAATGTGGGACACTGATTACCTCAAGGATCGCTTTTTTCCCCCAAGTATAAAATGATAGTTGATGCTTTGTTGCCGTGCATTGTAACCACAGGAGATCAGTGCTTGGCAGTTGATATAAAAAAAATAAAACGTAAAATAATAAAATGTGCTCGATCAAGGGTTAATTTAATAATCTACTGAATAACGAGGGTGGAAGCTATGAAATAAAATGTCCAATGATTCATGTGATACATCTAGGATTTTTCATGCTGCAATATACTAGACTCCTATTAGACATCATAATTGAGCTCTTCATTTATACTTAAGTTGGCTTTTTGGACCCCAATTCTGAATGCAGTCCTAAATGGCTAAGAAGAAAAAAGTATATACAGCAGTTTGTTTGCTTCAAAATGTTAACTCGCATGGCACAAAGACAATCCTCTTGCACCACATAAAACAGGTCAAACCATCATGCAAAAGTCAAGAAAAAAAAACAACCCAAACCCTACCACCACTCTTAGCCTTATACTATAAACAAACAACATATAATGCAAAGAAGGAAAACCAGCAATGGAGTTTTCCTGTTTACAGGCAGCTGGAACAGTCGATGCATTGTGCTCTGCTAAATCACCATGTCTTAACAGGAAAACAAATCCCTGTAGCAGACAAAGCAGAGCTTAAAGAAAACAACAAACCAGATGCCAATCTACCCAACCATATCCTTCAGGCAATATACATGAAATAATAATAATTAAAAAAAAACAAAAAGCCTAGATATTCATATTCTCATCATGTCAGTGACCCAAGCAAAAGGAATTTGCCTACTGTCCTCTCAGGTTTCCTTTTGAAAAAGAATAAATTATAGAAATAAGTGTTAATATTTAGAACGCACCTCATTGGCTCTGATGTTTAAATTGATTAAATCAGAGGTGGATGCAAGCGTATCATTCTTTTAATAAACAAATCATAAATATAACAATACATGTGAGAACGAGGAGCATGAACAAAAAATTTTTTTTGATTGACTCGAGAAGCATAAATAGGATAAAACATTGCCTAGAATAATAGCAACAGAGGCTTGACAAAGAAGTGAACAAAACTGGAACTTAAATAGTGTGACTAACAGGATACACTAAGACACAGGTGCAGGTGATCAGTGGCATGTGATTAGCAAAGCAGATATGCAGGGGCTGGTGGGTAACGTAGTCCGGAAGCACTTTAAGTGCTGACAACACAGTAGGGTATGGTACGGGTTTTCAGTTTTCGTAGGGCCAGTCACATTAAATTGAGATGCTCAAGCACTTTCCTGGGTCTTTATCAGGATCACGGTCAGACAATTGACAGCCCTTAGTGTGGAGGATAGGCTGCCATTTTTGGCTGAGGCTAACAATACTGTACAACTGAGAATAAAACAAAACAAGGACCATCTGGAGCTGTTGCCATAGGAACCGAGGTGAGAAGTGTGGAGGCTGAGATTGTGACTATCATTGGCATCATAGAAAAGCTTTAGTAAATATCTTGATAAAATAAACTGTAGAGAAATGTGCCAACTGTGCCATTCTACTATCTGTTGTAAAATCAGTGTCCACTGATGAGACCTGGTGAGCAGAACACTTTACTGTTCGACATTATCAACCTAACGCAGCCACTCCTTAGCCCTTTGAGAATGCAAAGAAAAAAAGTCAAAAGGATTCCCATTGCATTTAACGACATTTAAGATATTCGAATATGCGGGTTAACGAGCTGTGAAGCACTATGTACGATAGTTCTGAGCACCACACAAGTATTATGCTGTATGCAGAAATCCACATTTCATTCCTTAAAGATGGAGGATGAAAGATGCTGTGATAATGTGCTGTAGGATTTCAAATGGCTTAGTGGATGCACGCTGACTCACTCTCTGATGAGTAATGATTAAGTATCCCTGCTAGCCAGAGTTAATTCCTGTCTTTGCTTCCAAGTTAATCATCCGGCCCAATAGTCCAGTCTGAAAAAAATATGAAATATGTGAGAGGAAGTTCAGTCTTAGCTGGAAATAAAGCAGAGCAGGATTAGGCTAAGGAAAAGAGTCTGATTACTTTTTAAATTACTGCTAATGTTTCTCACCATTTGCATGTTTCTCTACCATTGAGGAGTCATGATTAATCAAGGAGAATCCATTTTCAGGCCCTGGGCATATTTTAATTTCAATCAAATGTTTTTTTGTTTTTTTTTGCCAGGGTAACTAAAGTACATGAGGATGCAGAGGTGCCAACATCTATAGTTTAACTGTAAAATTTCAAATTTTTGATCTATTTTACATTTATAATTGACTTTATAATTCCATGATGTTTTTACATTACATTTACAGCATTCAGCAGACACCCATACCCAGACGGATATACAGAAGTGCTTTACAGCCTCTATCAAAACATATGCTAGTTCACTAGGTCAGGGACTAAAAGCACGATCAAGCTAAAACTATTCTAGACAGGTTAGTACGGCGTGAAAAGAAAACACCCAGGAAAAAGATCATGTTTGATAGTTTACATGTTTAAATTCAAGTGCTTGATGAAGAGGTAGGTCTTGAGTCTCAGCCTCAGCCATTCAAATAGCCATGTGAGGATATGAACTCACTGAGAGGGCAGGTATAGAGGTAGAATAGAAGACAAGTGGAGAAGATACAGCTCCCCTCCATGTCACGTAATATGGCTGTCTCTTCAAATAAAAAGCAAACCAAGAAGTCCAAACACAAATAAAATACACCCAGTAGAAAAAGCAATACATTGAAGGGGAAAGGACACAAGGCATGAAAGGCTTATTTCTTTTAGGTAGTGCTTACTTTCTCTTCAAACTGACCTGCGAATTCATGAATCTTGGCCTTGAGAGCTAATAAAAAACAAGAGTGCAGGACTCTCTGCTGTCTCTTTGGACTATGAAATAGTCAGCCCGATCATTAATAGACTTCATGCACAGACATGAACTAGGGTATTTTTGATCACAAAATTCAGATTATTATTTTCTATGCTTTCTAGTATTTTCTTTTCAGCTCTGTTATCATTTCTGGGAAACTAAAACTAATAGATCCGCTGCACATCGGCTTGGAGGAATTTTAGCCCATTCCTCTATACATAACATTTTCAATTCCGGGATGTTGGTGGGATGTTTGTGTGCTTAGGGATGTTATCTTACTGCATGACCCACTTTCTCTTGAGATTCAGTTTGTGGACAGATGTCCTGAGATTTTCCTTTAGAACATTGCTGGTATTATGCAGAATTCCGTCAATGATGGCAACCCATCCTGGCCCAGATGCAGCAAAACAGGCCCAAACCATGATACTACCTCCTCCATGTTTCACAGATGGGATAAGATTTTTATGCTGGAACGCAGGGTCTTCCTTGCTCCAAACATAACACTTCTCATTTAAACCAAAAGTTCTATTTTGGTTTCATCCATCCACAACTTTATTCCAATTGTCTTCTTATGCAAACTGTAGATGGGCAGCAGTGTTCTTTTTGGAGTGCAGTGTCTTTCTTCTTACAACCCTGCCGTACACCTTTGTTGTTCAGTGTCAACTGAACAACAGTGTTAAATGAACATTAACACTGGCGAGTGTGAGAAAGGTTTTTAGCTGCTCAGAAGCATGGGCGTCGCCGCCATTGAAGCTGAGGGGTACGTGTCCCCATCACATTTCATAATTATTCGTTTGGACCCCCCCACATTTAAAATAAAATTTTAGTTCACCCGGCGCTTTTTCTATTGCTTCGCGAAAGAATCCATTCCACTTGATCAATATGAGAATACACACACCACTGAAAGTCCACTCCGGGTTTTCCGGGTTACCTACAACAACTCGGCACACGCAAGTGAAGTGAATCGTCAGTACAGACACAGACAGTAAAGGTGCAGGCTGCTTGATACTGGAGGAGGTAAAGTCAGCCCCATTGCCTTCTCACAATGTCCAACGTTTGCTAAAACCTTATTCTTTTGTTATATGCCCTCAAAATTAACCCTAGGCCACGTTAAATTAATGTTCAACTAAAC
>JAQQZR010000008.1:5576699-5594397 GCA_030068235.1 Notoglanidium macrostoma
ACACTTGGACTTCTTCCCCGCAAATCTCGGTGCTGTCAGTGACGAACACGGTGAAAGGTTTCACCAGGACATTGCTAAATTGGATTGTAAATGGATTCATACATTAATGCAAAAATATGTATTTTATACTGTTTATGTGATTAAACTGTAATTCAAGGCAAAGTGAGGTTGTAGTGGGCTGGGACAGGCATATTCAGAATATTTTACTTATGTTTAAAATGTCTTTTACCGTTACTTTACATGTGTTTTTATTCATATGACATTATTTGAACACAAGAGAGTGACAGCAGACTCAGCCTGTTATATTTTGGTGTGACTATATGGATAAAAGAAAATAGATATGGTTGTCAAAATAACACTAAGGTTACTACAAAAACTAGTATTGCCTACTAGCTAGTTAGCTAACAAGATACTCTACATGAATCAACAAACAACTAAATGCATTTTGTAAATGAACTCACTCATCACAGCCATTTTTCAGAGTTAAAGCTGATATATGCTATATGCTGATATAAGTGCATTAGAGTGTAACAGGCAGTCGCTCCATTTCTGAGCACTAAAATACAGTAATGACTAGCAGGAAGTTGTTATAATACTTGAAATGTTTTTTAAAAAGAAAAAAGAAAGAAAACAAGACCTGCTTTTACCCCATTAATCTTTATGTTCTCACCACATTTCCTTTCACTGAACACGAGAAAGTATTTTGTGTTTGTTTGTGTGTTTACATTTTTCATAGTCACAAAATGCCCTTTATTCAATTGCCATCACATTTGCTGTTGTGAGTGCTTTAGCTGCCGGTGTCTGGTGTAGTCACTAAGCAGCTCCTATTTCTGCTGCCAGATCTCATCTCTGCATCCCCCCTGAATGCGTGAATAAATCAGATCTGAAGCCAAATCCTTCCTGTCAGAATGCTGCCTCACATCGTCTGCACACTGAGACCGGCAAACTTTACAGCCTCGTCTATCATGCCTGCAGTCCTCACTGCACCCAGTCACTCCTCTGTATAGCTTTATTTATGACTCGAACAGCGAGCCAGTCGTCTGCTGGTGTGGCACTGCCGTCTGCCCCACTGTGAGTCTTACGGCAGAAGTTAAACTCTTTTGTCTGCAAGCAATTATTTCTTTGCTCATTACACACACCTGCATTTTCAAATAGAAGGGTGATCTGTATTGTGCTATAATCATATGAGTCATCTTATAGCTTAATATAAACAGCTTCATTTTATTCATGAATAAATATCTTTGACCTCTCTGACCAGCTTGTGTCTACTGAAAAACTGACAGTTATTGAACGTTGTTCCAGAGACTGACCTACAATCTTGAAAAATAAATGTAGAAGTCTAGACAATCTGGTTCCTAATTTGAGATAAAGGCAACCATACCAAGTCATAGCACAATATTGCATCACACTCTGAACTCCTGAGATATAGAAACAAGATAAAAATCCTATTATTAGAACCAAATCTGCTTAGACTGCAGAGAAAAAAATGTGTTACTGTACTTTTCTGCAAATAAAGTAATGTGATTATCCCGTGATAATTGATTTTCCTGTGTATTGTCAGTTGAGATGAATATGAGTCAGGAGCAGGGGTGGATAAAGTACACAGTATTATATATGGTCTATCTATAGATAAGCACAGATAATAAAGAAATATTTTTTTTTTTATAAATGAACTCATGTAAAAAGGAAAAAGTGAATGTGCTTAACTTATGCAGTTAAAATAATGTCATGTTTTCATTAAAAAAGTAACCTTTATTGTTTATGAAACACTAAAAGTAAGATTATTTTCACTTTAAACCAGCTACACTATTTTGCCTGAAAACATCATTAGCTTTTGTATGTTTGCTTGTCAAATACATGACTAACATGTTTGCTAACAAAGTAATCAAAATATTATGTAAATAAGGTCTAAATAAAATTTTTTTCATGGAAATATAATTAAATAAAACTACTCACTTTCAACAATATAATAGAAAATTATAACAATTCCAAACATATACCAAAGTATAGTAACTAAGTACAACCCTGTTTCTAAAAAGTGGGACACTGAATAAAATGTAAATAAAAACAGAATACAATGATTTGCGAATGAAGTGAAAACAATATTTATTTGAAAATAGAACAAAGAAAACATAAATATTAATATTAAAACTGAGAAATTTGATTGTCTGGAAAATATGAGCTCATTTCGAATTTGATGCCAGCAACACGTTTCAAAAAAGTTGGGACGAGGCATGTTTACCACTGTATTGCATCACCTCTTCTTTTAACAACACTCTGTAAACATTCGGGAACTGATGAGACCAGTTGCTGGAGTTCTGAAAGTGAAATATTGTCCCATTCTTACCTGACATAGGATTTCAGCTCTTCATCAGTTCAGAATCTGATTTGTTGTATATTTCATTTTATGATGAGATCTGGACTTGGGGCAGGCCAGTTTAGCACCCAGACTCTTCTACTACAGAGCCATGCTGTTGTAATATGTGCAGAATGCGGTTTGGCATTGCCCTTGTTCAGCAATAATGGTGCCTTCCCAGATGTGCAAGCTACCCTTGCCATGTGCACTAATGGACCCCCATACCATCACAGATGCTGGCTTTTGAACTGTGCACTGATAATAAGCTGGATGGTTCCTCTCTTCTTTAGACTGGGGGATTCACTGTCCATGATTTCCAAAAAGAATTTCACATTTTGATTCGTTAGACTACATGAGCTCGAGCCCAGAAAAGATGGCAGCATTTCTTGATCATATTTATATGTTGTTGTTTTTTGCATGGTAGGCTCAGTGTTGCTGAGCCCATGCAGTGATTTCCACCACAGAATCATGACTGTTGACAGAATCATGACTGAAAAGCGGGGTGTACAATTACTCAAATATTTTTTACCCCAGGTCAGCAGAGAAACAAAACATTTGGTTACTATTTGGTTACATAAAACTAAGAGATAATAAAAGGTTGTATTCAGAATCCGGGATTTAACCCAAAAGTTACATAAATAGTTATGCAGGGAAAGTTATGCATATTCAGAGTTCAGGTACTCACCTGCTCGAATAAAATTATATGGCCTCGCCTTTCATAATCGAAATCATTTGCACATAATTCAAGCCTTTGAGATATTTTTGACACTTTATAAACAAAAAAATAAAAAAAGAGAAATAAGATGATATGAAAGAAAACATGGCAAGCATTACAATCACTAATAGAAGACTGCATAATGCTGCATGAATATGCATGCTTTACTCAACTATGAATATATAATGTCTTGATACATGACCTTTGTATTCATTAGCATACAGTGTAAACTACAACTGAGAACGGACACATCCTTGTGGAGCTCCAACATCCATACTAATAGCAGAAATGTCCTGTTTGTTCTCACCATCTGTACTCTGTTAGCAAGAAAAACATTCAGTGAATATGACATTTTATTATTAAAAATGACTAGGTCCAATAGTTTTGATACAGATCAAGTTTGCTATTTCTTGCCCAAAAAGAAGCTGAATTAGATACCTCTTGAAAGACGTCATTACAACTGCTAACTGCCACTGGACTGAAGTCATTATATTCTTTAGTATAATAAGGGATGTCTTCCACATTACAGGAATGGTGTGTCTACGCATCAGATGGAAAAAAGCTAAAAGATTAAGCTTTCCACTCAGTGGATCCCAGTACGCTGCCAGATTTGTCAGCATGCTGCTTTTTGTCGATATCAGGGCTTTTAATATTGCTATCATGGCAGGAAGTCAACTGAGTGCACTGGGATGGCATAACAAGATTAAATGACTTGAAAGGAGATCACTGGGGTTTGGAATAGGCCAGGATGGGGTGATTTGAGTAGTGATTGTTGCCCAGGGATTGGCAACCAAACCAGTGTTAAGCAAATAACTTCACCCAATCCATTTCCATGGCATCATGCTCCATATTCAAGACAGGGGTCTAATTGGGGAGAATGAACCTTGACTCGGATTGTCGATTTGGAGCCTAGGAAGCCTAATGGGGAACTGAATAAAGTGTTGTAGTTCTTCCTCTCCACTTTAATCAGCAAGGGCTGAATGGTAGAACACGACTAAAGTCTTGAAGTTCATGAAATATATTTAGCCTCTGGCTTGCACACTAGGGACAAATTTATAAATTCATATGTTTAAAATTTATATCTGGAATTTATATACTTCCGTAAAGCTGCTTTATGACAATGTCCATTGTTAAAAGCACTATACACGTAGAGCCTGATGCCAGGTGAGCCTGGGCACTGATACTACTCTGTGACTTCATCTGGTCTGTGAATGTGTGGATAATGATACTACCCAACAGTGAGATTACTTTATTTAACCACTCTGGCTTGTTTGTTCTGCTTTTTAGAAGTGGTTGATAAAAGCCAAACAAATAAGGAAGCCCGATTATTATTATACCTAAATTGTTACAAGCAATTGTCACTCTTCTGTCAAGAAATATAGCATTATTTTATGCTAATGTGGTGGAATTTGAAATCTATGGTGTTCCCCATTTTGTAGAGAACTTGGAAACATGCATTACATCCAATAGGATATGTCTAATGTCATCATATTTTTTTGTTTGTTTGTTTTATTTATCACCATTTGCTAGCTTACTTGGAAAAATAAAGGGCAAAGGGCAAAGGTCACATGATAAGATACATTTTCAGATACATCTGGTCCTACTGGTACCTCGACTTTCTTATTGACAGCGGTCTGTATGTCGTAAACTATCTCTTACTTTGGTAAGTCATAAACTACCATAACTTGGTTAGCGAAGACTAATGGTTTGAAAGAGGTAGAATTACATCCAGAGGAAAAGTTTAGTACTGCTTAATGCTTAGTAACAAAGAGAATGAGTAAAACATTCACTTTTCCTTGTTTAGCTGCATAAAACATCAACAAATTGGTGAGAAAGCATAGCTTTGGTTTACTATGAAAATTGAAAGGCTTCACAATGAAACTGGCTGCTAGGGTGAATAATTAGCAAAAACATAAAGGTATTTATTAAATAAATAATGATTAGTTTTCACTGACATCCATAATTTAGCTTTTAATGAAATTCTAAGTTGACTTTTTACTTGAAACTTTCATCGAGCCAACCACATCATAGTGCTGCATCATGGAACTTTGAGTCCAGTGTTTGGTGTCTCTAACATTAGATTTCTTATTAATATGACACTGAATTGGGCTGGGAAATAGTCTCTCTACTTTTTAGGTAACAGTGAAATTTGACCATTATGCTTTATGTTTGAGATTATTAATTTTTATTTTCTCCTTTTTAAACTCCATTGTAACTGTGCTTGCAAGGTGACATCAGCAAACTTCTCACGGGAATAACAATGCAGCACCAGCCAACAAATTATCACCGGAAGAAAATCGCTAACCACATCATAAATATTTCAATATAAACATATTTCGCAGGGTAACTACAGGACAGATTTTCAATTCCGAGACCTCTTGTGGACAAGAATACAAATTGTGCTGATGAGAATAAACAATGATTTGCAAAATAAATAAATAAATAAATAAATAAATAAAATCTACTTAAACCAGTGAAAAACTGTGTGAGTGAGGTTGTGACATTACTCAGTCGCTTTTACTTAATCTGGAAATACAACTCTGACCATTTTGTAAGTCAAGCAGTGATGCTCCAGGCTCAGAATCTGCCCTACTTCCAAGTTTACTCAAAGATCAAGTGGAGCTGTCAATGTGATATGGAGCCTGCCTTATTCCACCTGAGGATAATTCAACACCAAGGCAGGCATTTAATGCTGGAAATCAACCATGCTATGGCCCAGCAAAAGGAAAACAAAAATTGATTTTTTCTTTTAAGGCTGGCAAAATGGATTTCATAACTACATGTCACTCTAGAATGAAAAGATATGAAGTATGAGATGGAATATTATTGACATAAGAAAGGTAGGGCCTTGAGTGGGGAAGAAAGAGGAATATTTTCACTAAAATTGTTATGTACAATATTTGCAAAGAAAATGATGTAATGTTTGTTGAAGCTGTCACTAGTATGACGGTTCATTAAGTAAGGAATAAAACACAATAGAGTGTGTTTTAACAACCGGAAGGTGTATTCATCCCAGTTTTATTTGCCAACAATAAATGTTTTATGATTTTTTAAAGAATTTGTACTTTTTATCCATTTATAGTTACAATTAATGGTGTGGAACGTCTATAAACGGCATCTCAGTAGCTGCTCTTTTTTCAATCTTTTGACACAAAATGCAGCAACATGTTACAGAGAAAGCACAAGTCCTCTGTTCTTGTGACTTTCTCAGAACCGTTCCTTCTGCTTTTTATCTTACAGACAATCAACAATCATACATTGTTTTTTAATCCTTTTATTATAAGCCTTAGATTATGTGGAACAGCCGCCATAAAAGTCCTTATGAATTAGCGGTTACTATTAAAATCATAACGCTTTTGAACAAGCGCATTAATATAAGCCAGTGATTTGCATTGCCGCAGGTAATAGCGTCATCGCTGCTATTTTCGGGCAAGAATTATGCCCCAAATCCATGCCTGAGGTCTGAAGGCAGGCAGCAGTCAAAGCCAGAAAAGAACAGAAACTCGAAGGAAGGGAGCGCTAAAGAACCACAAAACTTTTAGAAACAGCTTAGAATGATCGCACTCATGCCAAACTCCATAAGGATGTGATTGAGACAGGTTGGAATGTGCAAACACAATAGAACAAAACACAGGTGAGGCAAAACAGATGCAGCTGCACACAATGAGGAGAGACATGGATAATACAGAGCTGGGAAAGATACTGAGGTAAACAGCAGTGTTATATGACAAGAGCAGTATCGAGTATAGGTCCGTTTTCATGTGTGTAAGAGCCATGATGGGGGAGTTTTTCCTAAGTATTAAACCTGCATATGAATCCTAAATTACTGCATAGTTCAAAGTTAATTATATTATAAGATTGCTCTGATGGGAAAATAAGCTACATGTGGTTCATGACTCAACAGACGTGGAAAGATAAATGGCTCAGAATAACCAATACAAACTGTTCTGCAAAGAGAGAAATCCTTCTTAATCGTTTTGGTGATGTCAAACAAAGCCAAAACATATTCAAGAAAGAATGATTACCTGGTAAAGCTGTTAAGAGGTTAGTGTGTCGATAGGTGTTATAAACGCAGGCAGGTGTTAAAGTAGAAAGGAGGATTATTAAACACTCAGCAAACAGATCCAAAATGTTAGACAAAATGCAGGGTAAAGGGCAGGCAAAAAGTCAGACGAGGTGCAAACAGAAAGTCGAAGGCAGTAGGCAAAATGAAAAAGTCAAAGTACCAAAATAAGATCAAAGACCAGAACAGCAATCAGAAACAAAAGGCTTGTCAGGTAAGTCTTGTTGGTGAGAACATGACAATAGTTTTTCTATATTAAGAGCAGCATGGGAAGCATGTTCCGATATTCTGATAGTTTTGGATGAGGCGGGAACACACTCAGCATAAAGTATTTAATATGACATGACAAAAACAACTGATATCTTTTTAATTGAATCACATTCATAACATACACTAAATGGACAAAAGTATTGGGACACACCACATAATTATTGAGTTCAGGTCTGTCGATCAGACCCATTGCCACAGGTGCGTAAAACTCAAACACATAGCAATGCAGTCTCCAATTTACAATCATTTGTGAAACAAAATGGGTCGTTGTGAAGAACTCAGAGCCTTACTTCCAGTTAAGGGTAATCTTAATGCTTCAGCATACTAAGCCATTTAAGACAACACTATGCTTCCAAATTTGTGGACACAGTTTGGGGAAGGCCCATTTCTATTCCAGCATGACTGTGCACCAGTGCACAAAGCAAGGTCCATAAAGACATGGTTGGTTGAGTTCGGTGTGGGAGAACTTGACTGGCCCACACAGAGCCCTGACCTCAACCCCATCAAGCACCTTTGGGATTAACTGGAATGGAGATTGAGAGCCAGGCCTTCTCGTCCAACATCAGTGCCTGACCTCATAAATGCTCTGTAGAATGAATGGGCACAAATTCCCACAGAATCACTCCAGAATCCTTGTGGAAAGCCTTCTAAGAAGAGTGGAAGCTGTTATAGCTGCAAAGGGGGGATCAACTCCATATTAAAAACTATGAATTTGAATGCTATGCCATTAAAGTCCCTGTTGGTGTAATGGTCAGGTGTCCCAATACTTTTATCCATATAGTGTACAATCATGTGGTATTATACTAAAAGTATTATTGAAAATGCAGAAGGGATTCAAGTGAATACACTTGGTCATACAAGTGTCATATTGTGACACTGATACTTCATTTGTGAGTTGTTTGTCATTCAGAGCTTTTGAATTTATAAACAGTCAAAATTGTAGAGTATATTCTCTACAGGAAGGCTTAAAATCTTTTACTATATCAAACTGGAAGACGAAACAAATGAGGCAAAAAAAGATTAGGGCCAGCTCAGTTTCTGGCTGCCTCAGCAAATTTCCATCCTGTGAACTTGCCAAATTGCTGATGAAAAATGCAGCTAAATTCAATTATTCTTCTGTTGACATTAAGGAGTGCTGAAAACATGTGTTGGTACTTATTTCTATAAATGCAGGAGCTAAAATCTGATAGCTAGACAAATGTTAGCATGATCTATGATCAGTGATTATGCCCTGGCCTGACATACTCTATGAATAAATTTAATATAATGCTGAATTCTTTAACCGAGGATTGATGTTTATATACCGCTGATGTTTATATGCTTATATAAAGCTCAGAATGAGTTTGACAGGCAGACTGTTGTTAGTTAGTCCGTAACTGATTTGTTAACCAATAGAATTGTAGTTTGAATCAAATGCGCAAACTGACATCCCATTCAAGGTGTATTTTCTGGTCATGCCCAGTGATCAACTGTGACCCTGAAACGGATAAAATACTTCATGTGGATGAATGAGGATGAAAAAAAAAGAACCCAGCTTTCTGATTTGGTGAAAGGAACTCAGCTTTTTATGAATCTGTCGCTCGGGAAACATGCTCAATAAAGCCCAAGTATCACCATTTCATTCCTGACACCTCCAAACCACAGAGAAAATGCAGTAAACACTAAAAACGTGTTTTCACTTCATTTCAATGTGGTGCTTTTACAAATTGCTTGTCTAAGGTTACTCATAGAAACTGTAAAATGCTTCCATCAAGGTGACATTTTCACTGTTGATCTGCTCAAGATGTTCTGACCGGCACAGGAAAACAGGAAACACACAGCATTTTAATGACTTTCTAATTGAAAAAGAAAAGACTATCATTAACGTTTTGTTAAGTGTTTGAAACTGTATGATCATTGTAGGCCTGTCATAATTCCTGCCCTTCTCTTTTGTTCTCTTTAGGCTTAAAAACTAAAGTGCCATTTTTGACATTTTGTATGGAACTTTGTAGTAAATATCTGAACTTTTTCAGTATATACTGTATATAGCTTTTAATATATACAGATGCTGAGGTGTTTGAAGACTACATGTACCTAGGAGTACACATAGACAGCAAACTGGACTGGTCCAGGGACACCAATGTTATCTTTAAGAAGGGTCAGAGCCATTTATATCTACTGAGGAGACTGAGGTCCTTCAACATCTGTAGGATGCTGTGTCGGTTCTAGCACTTCATGGTGGCAACTTTTTTTTTATTTATGCAGCAGCGTGCTGGGGCAGCAGGGTGAAGGCAACTGATGCCAACAGACTGAACAAGCTGATTATGAGGGCTGGTTCAGCACTTTGACTTTGACTTCAATTTGAGGTGGAGGTGTCTGAGAGGAGGATGTTGAAGAAACGTTTCATCATCATGGACAATCCATCCCACACCTTGCCTGATTGTTCATCGTAGTGAAAGACTTATTGCACCGAGGTGCAGGACTGATCAGTGCAAGAGATCTTTTCTACCTGTGGCTATTAGACCATTTAAAAACTTATACACACACAACAACACTTTACTCTTACACCATTCCATCCTTTCTTGACCAGATAGGTGGATTATGGTATTATATGAGCGGCACGGTTGTGCGGTGGTTAGCACTGTCACCTCACAGCGAGAAGGTCCTGGGTTCGATCCCCGGGTCACCCAGGGTGCCTTTCTGTGTGGAGTTTGCATGCTCTCCCCGTGCGTGTGTGGGTTTCCTCCGGGTGCTCCGGTTTCCTCCCACAGTCCAAAGACATTAGGTCGACTTAGTTGCTCTTTATCCTGTTGTTTAAAATTTTAGCCTAGCTGTTTTTGATACTTTCCACACTGAGGTTAGTTTGAAGTGACTGACAGTACTCCCTGTGACTCTCCACACCCAGTGTTTCTGATATTGTTTCTACTTCTATTTCTGCTTTTATTGCACTGAGCATGTAAAAGGCATAAGAATTTCCCTCTGGATTAAAATAAGATAAAGTTCTTATCTTGTTTTATCTTCTCTTAACTTAGAATGACTCACTCTGTGGGTAGTATCTTGGATAGTTCAAAACCCTTACACTCGGTGAAAAAAGAAGTAAATATTTGAGTGCTAACTCATGAAATGCCGAGCTCCTATGCAAAATGTATAAACGTTGGCAGGTCTGCCAATGTTACTCATAGACCACATAGCCAAGAAGAATGAGAAACACTACAAGAGGAAATAAAAAGTTCCCCTGAATGAAGGACTGAAAGTATATCAATATCAATCATGATCAAATCATATGCTCAAGCAAGAAAAAGAAATGCTTTTTTCTTTTCTTTTTTTTTGCTATAATTTGTTGCCACCCACATCTAATCAATATGTACGTGGTTACAGAGAGGTCAGCGCACCAATTATTTTTTCACAGTATGACATTAGAATTACCAAGCAAATAATAAAGCCCTGTAATGGGTAATTCCAGCCAGCACTGGTTTACCTCCATGGCAAAGAGTGAAATGAAATGACTGTTGTCCATCTAGCATCGGATAATAACCATCAACAATGTGACACAATTAGGAATCCATGAAAATCTGTGTAGCCAATATGACTTCACTGTCCCATTATTTATTGAGAGCACAGTAATAACTTCTAACTATAACATCTTAAATTATGATGGAGAAAATGAAGGGATGCGCATGGTGATAAAATTAGGAAATTAAAATATAAATTGGAAGAGAGAAAGGGATGAAAATACAAGTAAATAAATAGAAACTGAATTTAAAAAATTGATTAATTAATATATTCTTATTTTTATATTGCCAGAAGATCTTCTTCTGGTTAAAACAGCTGGTTATTTGGCTCCCTTACGATCTGAGAGAACCTTATTGGTCACACTTTACTATAAGGTCCATACATAAGCATATACAGTATTAATTCTTAACTAATGCTTTCATGTGTCAAGAATAAAAAAAAATGGCAGGGCATGCTGTTAGGAAAATGATCAACAATGGGCTTTTTATCACTCTGATGATTTTAATCTTCTTACACCACAGCAAGCTGCCAATGATTAGAATGTATTTATTTATTAAAGAAACGCCATCATTTTATCCATTTGTTGTTTTATTTAATGCTTTAATGCTTCAAGTAATCTTTCTTGAAGATAATAAGACTGCTAAAAAAAATAAGACTGCTAAGTCCTCTGTCCTGAAGACTTCCTCATTTCCCCCACAGAGATGTTGTGATGTCTCCTTCCATGAAACTTATAAAACATATAATGTTCTCTATACAAAAAGCTTCACCAAGGTGATGAATAGGTTTCTCACAACCAAAAATATGTTGTTAGACTTTAATGATGTACTGCCATACTAATCCTTTCGAATCAGCCGTTACTATAGAAATGATAATTTAATGATAACGTAATGATAATGATAAATACTGTCAGAGCTGTGCAGAATGGAGAATTCAATAGCGTTTTGCTATAATGTATAATTAGCACCTGCACTAATAATTATCACTTCAGGAAATAATGAAGCCTATACATTAACAGCTTCTGAGTCAAATATGCATCGCCAATGTGAATTATTATGAATAGCAATAATGGCTATAATTAAGTACGAATGTCTTTTTAACTCATTCTGCTGATTAATACAGTGACCTACAGATCTTTATAAATACAAAGCAGGTTCACCCAATCTCAAACCTAAACTGATTAATGCAGTTATCCAAGCAGCCAATCATGTGTCAGAAGCTCAGTGCATAAAGTCATGCAGATACAGGTCAACAGCTTCAGTTAATATTCACATGAATATTTTTTGGCACAGTTTTTGGTGCCATTTCCTGGAATTTTCAAACACAATAGTCTCTAGATTTCACATAAAATGGCCCAAAAAACAGAAAAATAAAACATTCAATGAGCAGCAGCTTGTTGGAAGAACCGCCTTGTTGATGAGAGAGGTCAGAGGAGAATGGTCAGACCGGTTTCAGTGACAGGAGGACTAAAGAGACAAAAAATAATCACTCTTTATATCCATGATGAGTGGAAAAGCATCTCAGAAAGCACGTCACTCCAAGCCTTGAGGTGGATGGGCTACAACAACTGACTCATGTCAGCCAAGAACAGGAATCTGAGACTACATAGTGGAAAGGCTTACAGAAAGTGGACAGCTGAGGAATGAAAAAGACCATGAGATGTTATGTGCCAATGAGCCAAGGGTTAGGTTTAGAGTTAGGGTTACTTAGCACACTGTAGCTCTTCCTCTTGATATGTATCTGTCTGGTTTTCTGCATTGTTCTGCTACATGATTGGCAGGTTAGATAATTGCATGAACATAGTATATATTCTACATGTATTTTTTTAAAGCATGTTGTAATTGGGGGGAAATTATATATAATTAGCGACACTGCCTGGATTACAATAAATCAGATAATTATGTTCTCACACAACTACTGATCTAGTGAAGGGGAGTTCGGATAATTGGAGATTGTGAAATTTTTTGCATTGTGATTATTTTTGACAATTTCCGTACAAGATGCTTTGAGATAATGTGACCAAAATTGAACCACATTATTAGTGTGATGTCATAAATCTCTCACAGGATGTTGATCCATTCAAGCACATGGTAAAGCCTGCGGCACATGTAAATAGTTTTTAAAGCCTAATTAAGAGTTGTGTGTCGAGATGATTTATAACACTGTATTATAAACTGTATGTTGCATACCACTGTGGAACATTTTAAAATATGTATAGTTCATTTATATTTATAATAAATCCTGTGCTATAGTTTAGTTTAGATGTAGCTTAAATTGCTTCACCTGCATTATAGGTGACAATTTAGGTTAACTTACAATATTTCACAAACAGTTGCTTTCATAATGTAAATGACCTTCATTAATACTTAAAGTCACGGTATTCATTAACATAATGAGTCAACAATGTCAGTACTAGATTTTACTAGATTACAGTATTAGCATTATTAATGGTTATTCATATACAGTATTCATATACAGACTCAGAAGCTGTTAAGCTATATGCTTCATTATTTCCTGATGTGCTAAGGATTAGCGCATGTGTTAATTCATTTAACGTATGATACCATGTTTAACACACATAGACCTATGATCATGTAAAAGACACAAGGACAGGTAAATATAATACTGTACATTTTGCATTATGATAAGATCGTGATATCATAAATCATGATAAAATTTTCTGCTGGAATTATGTTGGAAATGTTTTCAGAGTTTATGTGTGAGCATGTGTGGAGAGATGATAAATAGAGGAGTTGGGCGAGCTGTCAGTCTGCCAGCAAAGCATATAGAGGACATCTGCTCTAAGGTTTACTGTAGATTACAGCTGGGAGACATGGAGAAGACGGCAGGAAGGAAAAGAAAAAGAGACACAAAAATGCTGAGTGAGGAAACAGTTAACAACAGGGACAAATTCTTCAGGATGAATAAGACAGATTTTAAAAAGTAATGGTTAAAGAATAAAAGAAAAGCTTTCTTGATTAAGTCTCTGCTCATGAGACTGGACATGTGTACAGAATATCTGGAAACTATTTTTGTGATGCAGAAGGCAGTGTAGTCATTTATGTATTTCATCAGTAAATATATTGCATACTTTACTTGCCACACCAGTGTGAAGTAGAGCTTATTTTTATTAACTTTGCTTATGTAAGATTTTACAATGAGGCTGCTTGCCTGGGAAAGTTATTTATCTTTGTTTAACATATAAGAGCTTAATGCATGGAAGACACAGAAGTTAAAGTTAAATTGTCATTAGAGGGTTGAAATGTCAGGAATTAAGCTATCTGCATTAGTGAGAAAATTATGTACATTCATCATCTGCTTTGCTAGCAATATCCAAAGTGTAGCTGGTGCATATTAAAATGTTCGAAATACAAGAGAACCAGCTAACCATGATGTAGATCAGTTAAAATTCATATGTTCATATATTATTCGCTCAAAAGGAAGGGTTTCAGTGAGAAAGGCCAGAGGAGACAAGGATTTTTCATAAAGAAATTGGCTTGCTGCTTGTCTACTTGTGCCAGATTGTGTCAGGATTTGAGATTACAGACATCATGATGATAATAAGTAAAGAATAAAATAAGATGGGTTGCGCTGTTCCAGAAAATTAATCCACACCAGTGTAGTCTGGTGTTATCAGAGTTACTGTTACCAACCCAAACCCAAATTCAATTTTAGTCCTCTCATACCACAATAATTTGGTAACAAATACAATTTTTAATTCACTGCATTCTAGAAAAGCTGTAAAACTGCTGATTCAATTAATTTTTTTCGCTCCTCCAAATAAGACTTGTATTTGATTTTGAATAATTAAATGCAGAGACCTCGTTGAAGAGGAACAGGAATTATTTAAGAGGCACATTGCAAGGTGGATAGGGTGGATAACTTGTCAATGTTCATTACCAGATGCACTGATGACATAAGTCGACAGTGTATTGACTTGCTGTGGGTCACTGCTTGGCTCTCCACAACTGTTTACTTTGACAAATATCTTTCTGCTTCTCTAACCATGTCGACGCCATACCTGCAGCCACCTGGCAGGCTCAGGATGCCATCTGTTTAAACAGCACCTATATAGAAACTTAGCCATGGGACTCAGTAACCATCCCCACCATGCATTCTTACAATTGAAGAAACGTTTGCACCATAAAGTATGAAATAAAACTAAATAAAAACATAAGGTCCATGTATTTATTTACCCAATAATAAGACAAAACCTGTGTATTTGTGAATGATATGGTGATTTCTGAAGCCATTTTATTTCATCAGAAAAATGTGTCCAAGCATGTTTTTAAAAGAAAACAATTAAATTCAAGTGAAAACAAATGAAAAAAGCAACCTGGTTGGGTGCACATCCTATAGCTAAAACTGATTTTAGAAGCAGATTTTCATGATTTGGAAATTTAATCCCAGTCTTCCTTGCAAACATTCTCCAGCTGTCAAATTGTGAGGCGGATCTCCTCTGCACAGCCTTCAAGCCGTTCCACAGGTTTTTGATAGGATTTAGATCTATGCTCTGACTAGGCCATACCAAAATGTTGATCTTCTTCTTCTGAAGCCATTACTTTGACTTGGATTTGTGCTTTACGTCGTGATCATGAATTATTTCTTCATCTTTAGCTATTTAACAGAAGCCTGCAGGTTTTATGCCAAAATAGCATTTGGAGCTACCCATGAGTCCCTCTATCTTGACTAGAACCTCAGTCCCAGCTGAACAGGAGCAGCCCCATAACATGATGCTGCCACCACCATGCTTCATAATGGGTATGGTGTTCTTTAAGTGATAAGCTGTCTTGTTTCAAACATATCTTTCAAAACTGTGGCAGGAAAAAAAAAGGTCCTACCTTGGCCTCATCAGTCCATGACATATTTTGCCACATGGTTTGCAAAGATTAGGGTTTTTGTTTGTGAAAGAGCTTCTGTCTAGCCACCCTATCCAACAGACCAGATATGTGAGCAATATGAGAGACTGTTTTCACATGCATGGGATGACCAGTACTTTCCAGATATTCCTACAGCACCTTTAATGATGCTGTAGGTCTCTTGGCATTGTGCCTGAGAAGTGTTCGTCTTGTCCTTTCATTAAAGACACATCCTGTTCTCTGCATTGTTCCTGTGGTGCCCTATTTTCTCCACTTGTTGGTGATGACCTTCAAAGTGTTCCAGGTAAATTTGACAAGGTTTTTGGAAATTGTTTGTACACCTCTCTTAATTGAAACTTTTCAGTAATGATATCCCAAATATGTTTTGTAAACTTTCTGAGGCGTCAAAATCATGAAGATGTCAAGAATATACTACAGAAACAGCTGATCCTTATTTGATGCTCATCGGAATTACTTAATTGATGACAGCTGTGTAATAAAAGGGTGTGCATACTAATGCAACCATGTTGTAGGCTTTTTTCTCCTAAAACATTTCTATTTGTTTTATTTATTTACTTAAAAAAATATATATTTTATTTTATACTTTATTTAAATACTTTATTTGTTTAAACTTACTTAATTTTGATGGGTGCAATATCACACTGGAAAATGATCTGATATTATTTTGGTTTTATTTTTTTATTATAAAACCTGCAATTATAACAGAGGTGTGTAAACACACCAAATGATGCAGGCATCCTAAAGGTGATTTACAACCATCCATAATGCAATTTATAAAAAAAAAAAAAAATAGTGGGGTTACGTGATTAAGTAAAAAGCTATCTATATTACTACTTCAGTCCAGTTCTCAAAGCCAAACATCCAGAGTTTCATGTTTCGTCTATTCTAATTTCATACTAAGATTCATTCTGTATGTGTGAGCATTTATGGTATGACACTTTCAGCAATTACACATCTCTTAAAATCTTACATATTATATGGACATGGAGAAAAATATGGTCATCGGTTATGCATAATAATGTTGCTGGTATAATGCTGGCGTTTTTTCAAGCCAATTCTTTACAGTTTGCTTTCTGTTGCTGTATTCACAGGTAAAAGAATGTCTGCATTGACGTCTATGAAGCAGTGCAACGTGGGGGAAGTGACAGTGCATTGTCACAGTGATATTTTCAACCTGCTTCGGTCTAAAATAGGACATGCTTAACTGCTGAAACTTCCTGTTAGCATGAACTAGCTACCAAAACAACGGTATCTGCACGCAGTTTTGAAATATGAATCAAATGATAAGTCAAGTTATGTCAGACAGTTTTCTTTTTTTTTTTTTTGCCTCTGAAAAAAAAATCGATATTAGGCTGATATCAGTATGTTATACTCCTTACGCGTTTTGACTATTATTGTAGTGAAGTGCTTTGTCAGCCAGATAAAATACTGATGTGAAATCTAAGTTACAAATGCTGTATAATTGAACTCTTTCTACCACAAATAAGTATCGTATAGACTTCTTCAACAAGAACAGGTTGATACCAGATGATTGTTTAATAGCCCCGCAGGAAGATTGATCTATTTAGCCCTCCAAACAAACATTTTATGCCTTCCTTCACTAAAGAGCACCAAATGCCTGGTGCCCTAAAATCCAAGCAGTGATAAATGAGCTTTGTTTACTACTGTCATTGCAGTAGTTACATCAGAATATGCATCTACTGAAAAAGCAAGTTTCACCACCAGGTTTCATGGGATACAGACTGCTCTGTCCAGGTAGACTTCAGAAACAACCAGAGGAGCTTGTCCATCCATCCTTTATCTATACCGCTTTATCCATCTGGGTCGTGGGGAAGCTGAAG
Organism: Notoglanidium macrostoma; assembly: GCA_030068235.1. Classification (NCBI taxonomy): domain Eukaryota; kingdom Metazoa; phylum Chordata; class Actinopteri; order Siluriformes; family Auchenoglanididae; genus Notoglanidium; species Notoglanidium macrostoma. The sequence continues at coordinate 5,594,314 of JAQQZR010000008.1, forward strand.
CCAATCTCAGCATCTTGGGGTGAGAGGTGGGGTACACCCTGGGCAGGTCGCCAGTCCACCACAGGGCCAACACAGACAAACAAC
>JAQQZR010000008.1:5597602-5614700 GCA_030068235.1 Notoglanidium macrostoma
AGGTCAACTGGCTACTCTAAATTGCCCATAGGTGTGAATGCGAGCATGTGTGGCTGTTTGTCTGTGTTGGCCCTGTGACTGGCGACCTGCCCAGTGTGTACCCCGCCTCTCACCCGAAGGATTGGCTCCAGCTTCCCTGCGACCCAGATGGATAAAGTGGTATAGATAATGGATGGATGGATGGATGGATAAATCACATTTCAATAACAAGATTTATAAAAACTATTCTTCAAATCCATTATCAACATAGTCTAAAATTGTATGGACACAGTGGACTCAGTAGATGTTGTCCTAAGTGACATTCTATAACTTCTCAAAGTTAACCTTTTCTTAAGTTCACTATGAACAGATTAAGTAATAATCACAGTACTAAGTAATTTTGTGTTTGACAATTTGAACATGCAAATTGATTCAATTATAAACATCTGTACATGATTTAGAATAGCTTAATGCTTATTTTATTACAGCAGTTCATCTAATGTAGGCTATATATGCATCATAAATGTATTACATGGCCAAAGGTTTGTGGAACCTGACCATCAAACCCATATAGATACTTTTTGAACATCCCACTCCAGATCCTGCTTTCCAGTTATAATAACTCAGCTATATATAACTCTACTCGTCTGGGAAGGCTTTCCATTAGATTTTGAAGTGTGGTTGTGGGGGTTTGTGTTCATTCAGCTACAAGAGTACTAATGAGGTCAGGCACTGATATTGCGTGAGGAGGTCTGGGCTGCAGACGGTGTTCGGGTTCATCCTGAAGGTGTTTAGGTGTTGACGTCAGGGCTCGGTGCAGGACAATCAACTTCTTCCACTTCATCTTTGGCTAACCATGTCTTCGTGGACCTCGCTTTGTGCACAGTGGCATGGTCATGCTGGACTACTTGATGAAGAGAAATTGAAATGCTACAGCATGCAAAGACAGTCTATAATTGTATGTTCCAACTTTTTAGAGAAGACGCACGTCATCACATAGTGTTTGATGCTTACACTGATTAGACAAGAAAATAAAAGGCTCTTGTCCTGGATTTACCCGAATCCAGTCATGCTGCTGTGCTACTCGTTAATAAAAACAACATGTAGCTGAGAACAGCTTCACGTGGAACAGCAGAGGGCGCGTGCGGACTCCGCAGCAGCACGGGAGCGCGCCTGCCTGCGCCTGGCTGCGCGCGCACAAGCTCCCTCCCTGCACAGGACAATAGAGGCGCGGAGAAGGGAAGAGAAGGGGGCAGAGTGGGCATCTCCGGATCAGCACTTCTCTGTGCTCCATCCAGAGCTGTAAACATGCTCGAATGGCCGCCTCGGGCACTCCTGTGATGTTGCTGTAAGAATGCCGCCGCCGCGGATTTCCCGATTCTTCGCCTTTTCGCTTCTCTTGTGCGGCGTTTGGCTGAGATCCGCAGCGCAGCGACAGCGAGGAGCAGTTGGTGAGTTGTTGAGCGTCACTTTGGGGATTGTAGCGTCGGTTTGTGCGCGAGCATCGAGAGCCATTTTTGATCTCAAATGAACTCACGAATGAATGGAACTTTAACGTGGGATAAACAGAGTGCTGTCTTCTGACTCGGTGTTAAACAGGACTCACCTTCTGAGCTTTTGAGTGAAGATCACAGTGTGATTTGATTTTGCAGCAATCTAGAAGTTAAACTTTACTTTTGATGAGCCTAAGATATACTCCAGAAGCTCTTGTAAAATTTACAGAAACATATATTTGCAATCACGTACTGTAATATCTTTACCTAGTACGGACGCAGGCACCTAAATTTGTCTGTAAATTTGCTGACACTTTTTTGATGCGAGATACAACATGGCCTTGCTGACCATGGTATTTTGATGCTTTTGAGATTTAATCCCATGACCTTCTGCCCTGTAACTCAACTGAGCCTTAATAACTAGGTCAGCGGTCCTGCAATGATTCACCCACATCAACCGTTAAACGAACTTGCAGTGATGGAAGGATTCATGTCAATTTTGACACGTTTTTGGCCTCCAAAATTTCCAACATATGCACATCAGGAATGACAAACAGGTCGTGCGGTCTGATATAATCAATGAACAGTGATGTGGATTCTGGGACACCCGACGACACCCCAGCGAAAAGTCAGAATTTTGGCGGATTTTCTCACCTAGTTTGACAAGTCCTAGAGCCAACTCTGTAGCCGTGATTGACAATTTCTTGACTTTAATCCCTGATGATACGTATGGACGTGAACAATAATTGGACTGGGTCAAATTTCTAGAGTTGCCAGTCTGCAAGAATCAGCAAGAATTTATGGCGCTATGATTGTCTAATCTGACATGGTGACCATCATGAAAAACCATCGTGAAATATCACGCAGACTAATCCCAGCATAAAAGATTGCGTCGAATCCGTTCAGGCTAGTTGAGCTAGTCGTGATCGTCCAGTGACGGTAAAACTTTTTATTTTACAGTGTGCAGTATGTAAAACACAAAGTGTCGAAGTCCGTGCAGTCTCTGGCGTTCAGATTGAAGATGACTTGGTAACGTTCAGTGTACAAGCCTAGTAAAACCAAGAGGAGAAATGAATTGAATTTGTCGGCATAGAAATGGGTCCAAAATCATGTACACTCATTCACGGAGCATACAGCGCTCCTGGATTGCGTGATTTAGAATTCAGCTCGATCAAAAATCTCATGAGAACTTGCGTATGTCTTTGAATGAACAAGACTGATGTGGTTAAACATCTAAACCCGAACCATCCACAAATTGCGTTTAGATTCTTACCAGACCATGTTTATCTTCGGACCTTGATTTGACCAGGTCCGACAATTTCATATCCAAGTACATATTTGCACACCAGTACTTTAATGCTATTATATCGGATCAGAAACATATGTACAATATATTATGTTTGAGATTCTGACACGTTTGATTCAGTTTCTGACGAACGCTGTTACTACTTTATTTATTCACCGTCTTCTCAAAGTTAAAGATGTGCTTTGAAAAGACACACCCATCCCCTTCTTCTGGAAGTTGGTTTATTGTCCGATCTGCTGGTATAGAAAATTCCTAAACACCCCTGTGACAGATCAGATTAGAGAATTCATCAATGCTGTGGTAATCTTTTATAAAGTGAGGGCTACGTCCAAAATCTTTCTCCTTCTCTAAATAATGCAGTGTGTCGAAATACTATTCTGATGCTGCTGTGTTTCATACGAATAGTCGCGCTGAAAAGGCTAATGTTTAGTAAATCTTAATAAAATGTTCTAGTATGCTTGTTGCTTTAATCATTAATGTTTAAAGAATCTTTTTTTGAGGCGCTGGCCCCGCCAGTTCAGTCTGTCGGAGTTGTTTGTGTAAACTCTTTGCAGGAACTCTTTGCTTCCGCAGGGACATTAGGGGAATATTAATGTGATCCGTGAGCCTTTTCTCTGCCTCTACTCTGTTTTTCTCTCTCCACGAGCTTATGGCAGGCGATGCGTCTGTGATTCATTTGCTTGCGGTTGCACATGCCGCAAAGTAACCACCGACTCTTCCTAAACGCAGCACTCTCGGCCTCGGATATTTTTGCTTTAATCCTTTGAAATCTTTTCTGGTTTTTAAGGCATTGCATGAATTTTCATATTATAAACTTGTAATTGGTTTGATGCACCAAAAGCTTGCCCACCGAAAATGGTGAAAAGGGTTGAACATCTTGACAGGAGAAAAAAAGAGCAGCACACTGATACCGTTTTGAGCCAGTTTTTGGAAAAAGGTTTTAAAAAAATCACAAGGAGCAGTGTCAAATTGTGAAGGCTAACTAAAAATAATGGAATTTGTTGCTTTGGATGAATGATCATCTCAGCTTTCGAGGATATTGGGCTCTTATTAGCGTCATTTTATATTTTGGTGGTACATAGTGCCTAGTAGTAGCTTTCTTTTCCAAATACCAGAGCTAAAGATGTTTCAGGTCTGAGTTTTACTACTTAAAGGACAGAATTTTGGTTTCACTTTCAGCTTTTTATTTCAGTGCATCATTAGTTTTATAATTCAATCCTTGTTTGTTTTTTTCTTTTCTCATTTTGCTGTTTTTCCTTTTTGTTGACGTGAAATTCCGCTCCCGTATTTCAAGTGTCCAGGTGTAGATGTTCTTTGAAATTTCCTTTTAAATTCTTTGGAGAAAAAGGAAGATGATGCAGGTGACAGTACAAAACAGTGTCATTATTTATAATGTACAGAAATTGACTTTTGAAAAGTTGGCACAGCTGTTTGAATTCACACAGTTTCTAATTGCATTTGTTAAACTTGGTGTGACAGCAGTTTTTGGAAACCGATTCCAGATTGTCATGTCAGTTCCCAGGAGCCCATGTGATGGGTACACGCCTTCTGTAGCATTAATGACACAATGTCCTGTTTAATTTGCCCAGGAAGCAACCATGTGCATGTTATATGTAATATTAATCAGCACAAAAGCTCGTTATTTTATCAGCACCAGGGCTGGTTCCTAATTAGAGTTCTCTTCTGGTGGCAAAGTAAAGGTTTAAATCCTAATCCTAATATTGATCTAATTAATGTCATGACTGTATGTTTGATACTGTATGGAAACACAGATATTGAGACATTCTATAGCCAAGGTCAGCTTGTGAAATTATTGACTGCTGCAACCTACTAGCTTAAAATAATTTGACACAGAAATCTTAATCTTAAAGGGGTCTGGCTCACCCTTCCCAGAATCCCCTGCGCCAAGTGGCAAGTCACCATTTTCAATGCCATCGATATTCCAAAAACAGTCTGTAAAAATAAAGCAACATCCTATAGGACTTAAATTATAACATGGAATTGTAGATATTTTTCATCAGAGGATCTATATTGTAAATACTTATGACGGATACGTTCTGTTTTCATATGTTGGATTCAGGGAAGGGTGAACCCCTTTAATTCATGCTACTTTCAGTACCATAGTTAGTTGAGTTTGGTAACATAAGGTAAATGCTGTCTAGTATTAAGACCGTGTTTAAACATAATTAAATATACTGTGCTTTATCTCATCCATGTAGTTGCAGCCTGATCAAAAAAAGAAAAAAGCCTTGATGGTAAGTGAATTTTTGCCAAGGTCTTGTAGTTTTGTGCAGATGCTGCCTGAGTCATCTGGCAAAGTGTGAAACAAGGTTATTCTTGGCTTTTCGTTGTTGCACGGCAAGCGCATGACCGTCCTAATCGTGCTGACACCCATCGCAGCCTCCTCGGTGTTCTGTGTTAGTATGAAAGCCTGCAGAGGGAAAGCCAGGTTTAGACTAATGCAAACTGACTGCTGTGGATTTCAGCTTGTCTATCAGTGAATTGTGGCAGTGATTAAAAAAATTGGCTTTGTATTATTCGGATAACAGTTTTGTAGTTTCTTCTGTCATGCTTAAGGATGTTAGTGTTTCATGATAGTGAATCGTTTGATTGGATAGATTGGTTAGGTACACCGAAGAAAGAAAAGCCTGCTACTCTAATTCACTCTAATTGAGAATCTCGGAAACACTTTTAGATTTCTACTGAAATTAGATCACCCATGGGTGGATAATTTACAAGTGCATACCTTTCTTGTAGGAGGTAGTTATCAGGATACTAGCAATTAAACAGAATTGAAAATCTGGATGAAGGAAAGTGTGGTAAAAACAAAACAACACAATGTAATAGATGTCTGAGAGCGTTTCTACATTGATGTTCTGGTGCACTCAGAAGAGTCCTTCACCGTCCTTCAGTCTGTTTCATCTCCCACTGAAACGGGGGCTGAATTTATGTGACTCCATCAGATTTGGTTCTGGACATTGACCACGTCTTGGTGATCCGTGTTCAACATTAACCTCCTGAAACGGTCAGGAAGACGTCCCTGTCGCCTCCATTCCTGGGGATCCACTCGAACGGCACTCTTGCAGTGTTTTAGTGATTGATTATCATTGGGTGCTTCATCCAGGACTACCTCAATGTTCAGTTCATAAGCCTGGTCCCAGAGATCAGTGTTGCAGATTGTATCAGGCCAGTGGATAGGAGGGAAAGACTTTAGGTACTCATTAATAAAGACATGCAACTTCTGATTGGGAACATTCTCGACCGTTCAGGTTTCACAGCCATAGAAGAAACCTGACTGTCGGAGGACCTGCAGCTTTATTTCCAAGCTCACTTCCAGATCAGTCTGAATAGAAAACAGTCGGAAAGTGATTAACCTTAAGATGCCTGTGTCTGTGTTAAGTAAAGCATTAAACATTACGGTGTGTGCAGATATAGGAAAATAATCCATGACGTGTGTTGAGTGTGGTGTAATGCGTCCTGATATTAAGTGAACAGCATGCCATAGCGTTTTTCCTCTTAAACCATAGCAATTAGCCAGCAATCTTCTTCTTCTTCTTCTTCTTCTTCTTCATCATCATTCCCTGTTCGGGGTCGCCACAGCGGCTCGCCTGTCGTCCGCTTCGTCGATTTGGCTGGGATTTTTCTGCCGGATGCCCTTCCTGAGGCAAAATTAGCCAGCAATAACAAATTTCAATTTATTAATCAACATGTCATATTTGTATCCATCTATATCTGCATTTAATCTTGGGAAATGTTTCCCTATAAGCTCTTGAAGTCAATAAGACCAAAAAACTGACACTGGTGACTTAGTTATAACATCCATAAATGTTAAATATAATGGTTCTTACTGAAAACTTCACCAGATTAATGGGTTTAAAAATCTGTTTATTATTATTATCTTCCTTAGTTTTTATCCCGCATCAGCTATTCAAATCCTCATGAGTTAGCTGTTAATATAGAAATAATAATAATATATATCAGAAGGAGTGAGGCGACAGTGCTAACCACCGCACCACCGTGCCGCCCTTAATGAAAACATACTTATTATTTTCATAAGTATATCATGGAATATGTATACGCCATTGCTAATAGATACCGTCAAAATCCTACAAACTGGACCTTTAATGTAACTTTTGTGGAACAACTGTTAAAGCTCCTCTTATAGAAAATGAATCAACATCTTCTGACCAGTTAGAATTCTGAATTAAACAGTTCTGGGGTATGATGATACTAAATAAAAGGACATTTTGCCCTAAGTAAGTACAGCCTCAAGCATTTGTGAATACTGATAAATGGACAATATTCATGTATGTTTTAGGATTTAGAAACTTTACAGCTGCATTGTGAGTTCTAGGTCCAGGAAGGACTAGGGAGATTTATTCACACACCCAGCCTCAGGAACTATAGAGGAACCTTGAAGTGAACTTGTTTTCTTCTTCTTCTTTTTTTTCTTGTAAAAGGATACACACAATCTCACCTTCACAGTGGTAGCTAGATAATTGGCCAGCTTTTAACACGTATGAACAAATGCTGGTTTAAAAATACTGCCTACCTTGTGTCCATGATGGCGATAAAATGCTTGCTGGATATTGTGGTAAATCTCGTGTTAAGAAAATGGGTTTGTGGCTTCCAGCCCAGTGTGATTTCCAGCACGGCTGTAGAGTGAGGGATTTTTGCCACTAACGGCCTGAAAACATGGCCATAAACCATCTATCCAAAGGCTACACCACTGACCATAGCACAATTTACACAGGCCTCAGAGGGACAGTTTGGACAGTACTGTATGTTATTAAGTGACCACTGGTAGTGCTATTTTTATGAATGGACAAGCATGTCATGAAGTTTGAAACTGGAGAGGAATAATGATCATCATGGTTACACATCAGCTCCTGACTGCAAGCGTAAACCTCACTGACCGACTAGGAATCCTACTCGGATCATAGTGCTACATTTTGCATATGCCAGAATAAACTGGTGACTGTTTGCTGTGACATGGTTTATTAGCCTGCATTGTTTTGACCAAATGATTTCCATTTGTGAGATTATGTGAATTCAATGATTCATCAAAAAACCCACAGAAACACACATCTGGAAAATATGAAGTCAGTTAAACACTCTCAGTACACAAGTAAACAGTTACTGATTAGTTAGAGGGCTCATTTACATATAGCATCTCCAGTCTTGGAACGTTTGCAGTTTTTTCCTCTTTCTGCTTCATGTGATACCTTTTTGCCTCCTTATTCATTTTATTCCTGTGTGTCTTTAGATGCCTTCAGATTGATATATTTTATGGACATAATCCAAGTAATATATTAGAGATTTGGCTCAGATATGTGTACAGTAATAATCTATCTATCTATTTATTAAATGTATTTTATTCCTGAAGTTTCCAGCAAAAGTATGCAAAAGATCCAAGGTATCATTAATAGTTTACTTGTTTTTGAGTCACTGAGGTTTAGATTAAACCAAAGATGCAGTGATTCCATTTTTCTTAGGAGTAGGAGTAAATTATTATCATTAATTAGGATACCAATAAGAATGTTATTTACATGGAACATTTTATTTAGCTTTAAAAAAAAAAAAAAAAAAAAACCCCAAAGGTCTCATGTCCTGTTGGTGCAATATGCAGATGTTTCAAACTTCGAGGAAGACTGTGCTGACTCAACTCGTTGCCGGGACTCATTTCCTCCCAGAGGAAATGTAAACCCTTTTATGAAGCCTGGAAATCTCTCCACACAGCGACCCCAAATCCACACCTTCTGAATGAATAGTCAGAGAGAGTGTGTGAAATTTTCATTATGTGATCATGATTGCAATGGACAAAACTGAAAGCCATAAGCCAAGAACACTTACTCTTGTGTAACAGTATTTATTTTCTGGCAAAGAAACTAGATCGTTCATCATGTAACAAGGGTGAAGGACTTTATCCCACAAAATAGACCCATAAAATCCAATAAAATCTTCATTACCACTACATTAAAGTGATGATGTCATCTGTGATCATATGCAAGGCTAGATCACTGATGGCCTTTTGAACACAAATGACCAGAATTTTACTGAACTTTTAAACAAGACATTTGGCATTATTTTTATTGGCATTAATTATACAAGACACCTCATCATAAAACTGAATCTGGAGAAAAAGTCTTGAAAAGGTGTGACGTTTTTCACGGGAAAAGGACAAGAACTTGTTTGAACAAATTTACATGAATGAATCTATTAATCCTGTAGAAGTTTAAGAAGTCTTAAGCAGAGTTATTTCCTACCTGGCAACCATTGGAGTGTGCTTAGATTTCTGTCGGTTTAAGCTTCCTGAAACATTAGACTGAACTGTGTTAGCTCTGTGCTTCAGTGACAAGATCAAATATTCATTTAAATATGCTGCTGAATTCTCAAATCTGAGAGGTAAGAAGGTTTTGGTTGATTATCAAGAACTGCATGGCAGTTAGTAACAGACAATTCACATTGCTATTATTTAACAAAGAATACATTAATATGTTTGCTGTAAGGAGGCATTTACTTAACGTTTCTGGAAGAAGTCTCCAGTTTCAGAGCTTTATAATAGTCAGAGTCAAAGCTGTTCCTTTAAGTTATCCACCATGGGAATGTCAGATAAGCGCTGGACGGCACTTCCGAGCGGCACTTCCAGGTTGCATGTCCGGACTGCATTTTCAAGAGCGCACTGTGGCCAGTGGACAAGGCTGCCATGGCTGACCAAGCCCATGAATACACACACCCGTACTGCACGTTCTGATACACGCTTGGCAAAGGAGGAGTAAAGGAGGGCCGTTCATTTGGTTGCAATCACCTGAATCCTACACAGTGTTCTTTTAATCTTATTAACGTAATGAGAGAGAAGAAAGTGGCGGATGACGGGGCAATTGATTGTAGCTTCAATTACGTAAAGAACCAACTTGTTCCATAGACATTCCACAGCATTAAATGTAACTATTACAAGGATAAAAATAATACCATGTGAGTCTTATTAGTTTATTTATAAATTGCTGTGTTATAAGGAGAAAATAACAAATGTTCTTTTATGCTGTCAGTGGAAAATATTCCATTGCCCCATTGTTGATTATCTTCCCATAACAGTACTCTTGATTTCAGCCCTCCTGAATTCTGAATGGGCTTCTACTATAATTTCATGGTAGAATGCAGCAGAGCTGTATAAATAAAGCTGATTTGCTTTATTTACTGGAGCAAGTCTCTGACTAGCATTTCAAGTTCAGTACTTTGAAAACATGTCCAGGTGCTGCTCTGTTTTTTCCCCCATGTGGTAGAAAGATGGTCCGAAATCTCCCTTCCATCAGTGCAGTTCTCCTCCTCAGTGAAAGCTGGATTAGTGAGTGTCGCTGAACTGGAGCTGATAGCTTCCAGCTGGAGCAGAAGTGCCATGAGAAGGCGAGTGGGGGATTTATAATATCTGCTGCATGCTCTCCTCCAGGCCCTCCCAAAGAAGAGAAGTTTGCTGGAAAGAGAGGGGTTTTGTGAAGAGCAGCAGGAACAGTTCGGAATGGCGTACTTGCCATTATGAGGAATGATGAACATTGCTTGACAGGTGTGGTAATAGCTTGCGTAGGGTTGACGGAACAAGAAAAGTTGCTTCAAGTATCCGAGAAGAAACCTAACTCCACCAAGCAGGTGTATAGTGTTCATGGTTCATAGTGACCTCAAGTTGTTTTATTTTATCGCTGCAACAGGGATGAACAAATCACTAGCCTGGATCTCCAGAACAGGTGGATTTCATGCCAAAATATAAAAATATATGTAGAGATTATGGTAAGAGAATGAAACTATGTAGCATTTATTTCTCCTACCCAGTTTTTATATATTCATATGCTCCAAGTGAAGATAAAAAGATGTGGCATGGAAAATACCCAGACATACAAGTATCAACTAAATTGGTTAGACTTTGATGACCGTTATTAGTTCAGTTGTTACTCTGAAGGGTTTTGATACAAATTTGGATTTTCATATAATTCTAGCCAATTGGAAGCATCGAAAATAAAAGAAACCATCAAAGTATCGATGGGATTAGATGGAGCAAGTGTGTGTGTTCCAGTTTCTCTGGTCGTCATTTGAGTTTGTCTTATTGCTGCCTCATTAGAATAGAATTTATGGCAAAAAAAAAGTGCTTTTTTCTTGAACATCTGCAAAACAAGATAGATCCTGTTATCATTTGCGTTATACCATTCCCTCCCCAGCCTATTTTTTCTCTCTCACTGGAAGTTAATCATAAAAAAAAAAAAAACGTTGTCATGTTACAAAGAAACCACAAAGCCCTCATTCCTGAAGACTGAAGCTCGTGTTGGAAATCTTAAAGGAAACCTCCTTTCTTAAATAGTCTCCTTACAACACCACAACGTGTATCCACCATACAATTTCCTGTTAGCTTTTACTGTAGAAACAATAACATATTAGAATAAGCGCATTCATTTAAACTTGTGATTAGCCTTGCAGCTGGCACTATTGTCTGCGCGGTTATAGAGAATTTATCAACACCTTCTGACCAATCAGAATGAAGAGTTCAACAGCACGGTGGTATTTACAAAATACACATCGTATAATTCCAAATCTAACACAAATAAAATGTCTATATATGAATATCTTCTATTAAATATAAGTCTAGAAAGGACTGTAAATGGTTCAAAGGATCGATTCTCAAAAAACTGTGGAAATGCAAAGTTATATTATTAGGATTGGCAGTTATAATTGAGGAAATATTAAAATGTTGTCCCAGTTCATTTCACTGTGTTATATTGTACTTAGGGAATGATTTGTAAAAAGGTTTGTGGAATGACTTGTAAAATTCTGTCTCCACTATTACGGAGGAAAGGCATTAATAAGAGGATGTAGAGGATAGCATTGAGATGAGTGTGGTTATACTGAATATTGGCATAGCTGTGATTTGGCTATAGGCATGAGCCCGTCGGGTTCTTTCAACACGACTGCATAATTCTGAGTGAGATATTGCTTTTATACAACAATTGGTGACATTCTGGACACTATATGGCCAAATGTTCTGTTTATTTTTGCCCCAGTAGTGGAAGTATATACTGAAGGAGCTACATTCACTTTATAGCACGTACAGGGTAAAATGAGCTATTTTTCACTTATTCTGTTTATCATTCCTGCTGTTAGCATGGAGCCACTGACATGTGTTTGGGTTTTTTTTTTTCGTTCTGCTTCCCAGGATGTTCTTGTTGGCAATCTGTTATAAACCGAGTGTCGGGCACAAGAATGAGTGCAGTTGTAAAACTGTTCTTTTATTTAAAAAATCTGAATATCAAAGAGCTTGAAAGCATCAGGTAAAAGCAGAGTCAAAAAACAGGCTAAGTTCAGACAATCAGCTAGCAGAGTAGGGTAGACAAAATTAGAATCACTCAACTGGAGCATGGGATAAAAGTCAAACCCAGAATTAGCAAGAACAATGAAGGGCTTGGCATGTCAGGAGAAAAGTTCATTGAATGATACTTCACTTTTTGGGTAAGTTTGGCGTCCGTTTTTATAGACTGGGTAGTGTTGGAATCCGGTGTGTTCAATCAGGGGAGCAGAAGCATGAAACTGGGAGCTGTAGTCTGACGCGGCCATGTTTGTAGGTTGTGTTGCAGTACAGGAAGTAGAGACTGTTGCCACTTCTGGCATTGACATGACACTAGTATGCAGACTAATGCTTATCAGACTAGGAGAGTCGAAATCCCCATCCCACGACCACTGTCCTAAGAGCAACTAAGAACCTTAGAAACCAGGTAGAATGATCATATCTCTATCTGTAGGATTATACAGTGGAGGGTATGAAACTCTACGCTTGTTACTCTTTTTGCAAAAGCATTTTGACCTCTAATCAATGCCTGTATGAATCAATAACTTCCTTCAAGAATCCAGGGGCAAAGAAATCTTCAGCAGTGATCTTGCACACCCAGAGTTATTTTTATTTTCCAGTCTACTTACTGTACAAGCAGCATGCCTGCTGAGTTCATTCTTTTCATTTCAGGTTTTGGATCACTATTAACAACAGCCAAGAGAAAGAGAAAACCTGACCTTTTCTTAATCTGCATTTATTGATTGGCAGTGGGCAATGGTGCACTAATGTCTCTTCTTGCTACTTCCATGGAGACTTATTTATACATCCATTCAGTCAAGCTTCTGATACCTTCAGGGCACTGGAAAGAAACTTCAAATGGGCAGTAAGGTGACTTGGATAAGTCACTTTCTGAAGCAGAACTGTTCAAACTGTCTCCTCACCAACCTGAAGGAAATATGTCATGCTGGAGGCAAGATATTTTATATTTTGCTGCCTCATGGCTCGTGGGTCACCAATTCAGATCTGACATTGGTTACTGCAAAGCCCTCAACAGATTTCTGGGGAGATCATCGCTTTGGAAAACAGTGAACACAAGCAAGTCAGGATTTACCTCAGATAAATTGGCTGTGTTTACACAATAATTGGTTAAATCTGACAAAGAAGTAGGACACACTTCAGCTGTACTCCACACTGTGTGATCCCCTCACTGTCAACAAGGCAGATTCTTAAATATCCTGCACAGTGAGAAGACATCTAAACAGAGAGGCCAGAGAGATGTGTATTTGCATCTCTGCCAAGAAAAGTCATGATGAGATATTGTGCTCTAGCAGTTAGCCAGTTTCTAAATTATTATGATAATAATTATGTAATATAATTATTTAATGATTATGATTATGAGCAGAACACTTGCTTTGTGAGTAGTAGAAATATGTACCATGTGAAAACCATATGGGGGCACAATATATATTTCATATGTCCAATATTGTTATTGTGGATGCTTCTCATCCACATAATGCAACCTGGCATCTAGTGTGTGTAATTTTGGATGGATAAATGGATGGATGGATGAGATGGGTGGATAAATGGATGGATGGGTGGTTGAATGAGTGGGTTGGTGGATGGGTGAATGGATGGATGTCTGGTTGGATGGGGTAGTCACAACTTAGCAGTTTGGGCCCTGATCTACTGATTGTAAGGTTTTGCAAAATGAATAAATGTAAATGTGGGTGGGTGAATGGATTGTCATCTTTTTTTAAACTCATTGGTGGTTAGGTAATAGGTGGATGAATGGACAGTGAGTGATGGGATGAGTGGCTTGGTGGATGGTTGGATTGAAGTATGGGTGGTTGCATGGATAGGTCAGAGGGAAGATGGATCATAGGTGGATGGACAGGGATGGGTGAATAGATGGATGATGGGATGATGGATCGATGATGTCTGGATGGGTAGCTGGTAGATGGATAGATAGGTAGACAGCAGAAGGATAAGCGTGTGGCTGGATTGGTGGGTGACCGGCGTGGATGGGTGGCTGATTTGATTGGTTGATGGCTGGGAGGAGAGGGTATGGATGGGTGGATGGATGGAGTAGTGATGGCTTAACTCAGGTGTACTGATCATACTGATATACGCCAGAAGGGTAAATGTAAATGTGGATAGATGGATGGATGGAAAGTTGGATGGACTGATAGGTATGTGTGATGGATGGGTGGATGAATGGCATAGTGGTGGCTTGGTATTTAGAGCTCTGCACAACAGATCAGATCAGTTGGCTCATTTCTAAAATGTGTTGTTGTTGTTTGTTGTTGTTGTTTAATCTCGTTTGGGGACCTAACAACCAGCTAACATACAATATTTCATGGTATTTTCATGTATAGTGCACATAAGCTTAAATGTTTGGAATGTAATGTATCCTATGATACATCCTTTGCAATGTTATGTTATATTGTTTATGTTTAGTACCCTAACAATTTTCTATTTTTTTCTCCATCCGACAGAAGTATTGATTAAAGTCCAGATCTTCGACAACACTGACCTTTCACCTCTGAAAGAAGCCGTGGTTCACGTATATGGGAACCAATCCTTATTGACATCTGGCTTCACAAGGGAAGACGGTATTGTCACGGTTACCTTCCTGTACAGCCCAGGAAACTGGGTCATTGTCTTAGCCTCCAAGCATGGATTTGTGACGAACTCCGCCCCTTGGCATGCCAATCGCATCCCCTGTAAGTGGCACCTCTTCTTATTACACTTATTTCTAGGTTATAACTTTAATTAATCATTACCATCTTTACCATCATGTATCATCCTCACCTGAGGAGAATTTAAAGATGTTAGCATTGAATATTTTCACATCCAGGTGAGGGAACGACTTACACAGTCACTAAAAAACAGGCAAAGTTATAGCTTTAGTATGATGCAGTGAGGCTCCTCTGTAAGAAGCATGCTTCTGTTACATGAATCCTCTTCATGTGATGGCCATGGGGTACTTACGCTGAGCAACAGCCCAGTGACTCAATGTACTGCATGCACTTGAAATGACCTTTTACTGTATCCATGTCTTTCTGTTTAGACATTAAAGTTCCAAGTTAAGATCTACAACCCACGTGCGTTTATGGAATCTGAGCTTTGTACATAAACGGCCTTGTTAAACAGCGCTCTTGTTTCAGTATTGTGAACCCCACCAGCTGTTGTGTTAACCTCACTTTTTTCCTAAATTGGCTTCCTGATCACTAGTCTTAGGCTCATGGGCTCCATCCAATGGCTACGAATATCTTTTCAAGATCTAAACGGGTGCAACCTGTTTGGATGTCCACACTTTCATGAATTCACACTGGTTTCTGATGGAAAGCCAACTTTTGAATACTGTAACATAAACCTGTATGACCACAATATAATCAGTGGGTTAAAATGTTTATGGATCCCAGCTATAAATGGTCTGGCAATTTTAGTTTTAAGTCTAATGGCCTCTTGCTGTGACAGCAGTCAAGTCACAGAATGTTTCAAATGTTTCGAAACATACCAGACTCTCTTCTAAAAGCTAGATGTCTTCTTGTGAGACTACTTCATCACTTACTGAGCTCATTTTATATTGGGTTATAGCCCAATATATTGTTAAGAACTTTTGACAGGTTGGAAATGTTTTAGGGATAGATGTAGGTGTATTATAGTATATAATATACACCAGTATTTACCAGTATATAAGGTATTGTACCATTGTCTGAATAGTGGCATGTTCAGTTATCAGCTTTCATTTGTGTCAAGTTGTGCTACATCTCCATCCAGCTCTGGTTCCACACACCCTGTGTTCATACATAATGCCTCTTAAGCAGCTAAATCAAGCTTGGGTTCAAAGTTGTCTGCACCACCAGCTGGAGGCCATTTAGCTATACATACTCCACTTTTAGCAGCAGCAAAAAAATGCGGCCCACCCTCCCAAGTTGTTGTTGGTCTAGCCCGGCTGCTGTGTACAAGCATGTCCACTATGGCTGTATTCCCTTGTGGGAAAATTGCACACATTCCCAACTCTAATTTCCATTTCAGTCATGCCACATTAGGTGATAAAGGCCTCAAATGGACATAATGACCACAGGTGGAGGCAAGTCCAAGAGATATTTGTAATTCTGGACTTGCGCGGTTACATGGAAACTTAATTCACAGAAGCTTGTTCTAAATGTATAGCATGTAAAATGTTTAATCTCATGAGGTGTTTTGATTAGATTGTATTTTATAGGTAGGGAATGCTGATATACAATATTCATGTGCATATCTGCTGAAGTCAGTATAGACCGTATAAAATGGAACTATATCTACCTTGATTAACACAACAGTTTACAGACCAAGCCTTAAACTATTCACACCTAGTTTGCATATCACATCCGGATCCACTGCCAGTCCAGCAGCCACTACTCCTCTTCCCAATCTGAATCCAGCCTGGACATTACAACGCTCACACTCATCTGACTTCTAGTACACCTGCTTCCGGTTTTCTCTCAATCACGTTGTCTACTTAAACCGCTCATTCAGAGCCATTCTTTTGCAAACTTATCTTATGCTATAGTGTATCTCCTTCCTGATCACTTTCCTAGCTTTTTACCCTTTTTGCTTTTCTGTATTTTTGATTTCCTATTGTTTATTATTAGTTCTTATATACCAGACCTGAAGGACTGCAGTCCAGAAGCATACATGGCAATGTATTTTAGTGGGTTCGAATTGAGCACATAGTTTACCTTTTGTGACCTAATTCGCTTCTAATTGAACTTCTGGGCTCGTAAGAATTGCATATTAATACAATGTATAATGATTCTTGAAGTCAAACTACCTGCAATATAGTAGAGTTGACTTTAAAAAAAAAAATCTGTTACATTTAATTAAGTTCATTATTAACATACAAATGTATAATGTAATTTTGAAAATGTTAAGTGTATTTTTACTTTATATACACTACCGGTCAAAAGTTTGGACACGCCTTCTAATTCAATGTTTTTCTTTATTTGTATGACTTTAAAAGAGACT
>JAQQZR010000008.1:5614800-5625817 GCA_030068235.1 Notoglanidium macrostoma
AACGTAGAAAGCAAAAAAAATAAAGAAAAACCTATGAAAAAGAGTAGGTGTGTCCAAACTTTTGACCGGTAGTGTAAAATTTTGTGGACACCTGACCATAACACATATATGTGCTTGTTGAACCTCCTATTCCAGATTTAGTACCCTTTTGCTGTTGTAATGACATTCACTCTTCTGATAAGGCTTTCCACTATATTTTAGAGCGTGGCTGTCGGGATTTGTGTCCACTCAGCTACATGAGCATTAGTGAGGTCAGACACTGATGTCAGGTGAGGAGTCCTGGGGTGCAGTTGGGGTTCCATTTCATCCCAAAGATGTTCAGTGGGTTTGAGCTCGGGGCTCTGTGCAGGCCACTTGAGTTCTTCCACACTAACCTTAGCAAGCCCTGGAGTCTTCATGGAGCTCGCTTTGTGCACATGGGTATTGTCATGCTGGAACATGTATGGGGCCTCTTAGTCCCAGGGAAGGGAAATTGTAATGCTTCAGTACACAATGACATCCTAAACAATTGTGTGCTCCCAAATTCATGGCAACAGTTTGGGAATGAACCACGTACTGGTGTCATGGTCAGGTGTCGACAAACTTTTGTCCGTATAGTGTATATTTAAATTTATAAACCATATAGTTAACATTTACACTGATTTTTATTGTTATATAGAAGTACACAGTTTTAATGTCACATAAGCATAAGCCGTTTCAGTCGTTTTGTAATTGTTAAAAAAAAGAAATTGATTAAAAATATCACAGTCAGAGGAAAGTATTATCTGCCCTCTTCTGCATACATGAGCTCACAGATGCCCATGATTGGCTAGTTTGACCATGATGGGAGAGAGAGTAATGCATTCCTTTCCAGCCAGAGAGCACATCCAATCTTACTCCCTTGGCTCTCGCCCATGGATGATTGTGGCATTGTCGGGATTCAAACTAGGCACAGTTGCACACATGCTAATTCAAGACTGGGACATTTGCTGTACAATTAAATGAAAGCCAGAATCATTTCCAACGTGGAGTCTTGTTATCAGACGCCTTATTGTTCATCTGCGTGCCACATGGATGTGTCTGTCAGCTTGACTGTGTCAGCGAATAGCAATGTGGTTTCTATATTACTATATGTATTATGATTTGGAAGAATGTGTTGCACTTAAAGCTGCCGTTTCCATGGCAAGACGAGTACAGAGAGCTACTGATGGTGCCAGGATGGTGCAGAGACAAAAATGGGACGGTGAGTCAGCTGTTTGGAGGGCAGCTTTTTCAGACTACGTATTTGCACATGGACACGTGGAGATACTGCCACCTGCCCTCGTTCTCGGTCTTTTATTAATGATGGTGGAGGAGGAGTCCTGAAGTGTCCCAGTGTCCTGAGGCCTGGAAGGTTCTCCTGCTGTTCTGCAAATCTGTGCATGTCACGCAAAGCCAGGGAGTGAGTCATGCTCAGAGAGGAGGCTTTGCTCACAGATTTCACTCTTCAGCCAAGATCTGATCCCGAGAGCTTTTTTTAAAAACATGTTTGAGCATCTCTCGCTTCCTAAGATTGAGTCCCTATGTGTCACCGGTTCGTTTTCACTTGCTTTTATGTTGGTTTTCAAGAACATTTTGTCCTCACATACTATCTAGTCTCCTGTCCCCCTAAAATTGTCAGGTTACTCACTTTGTCTGCTAATTATCAGTCCAGACTTAACTAGCTTCAGAGCAGCTTTCTCTATCTAATGTCGTGTTTATATTAAAATCTCATTTCCTTCATGTACCCACTGAGCATTTTATTGAAGACTGCACACTCCCTCCTGATAGTAGCATCTGTGCCCCGTGTCTGTGCGCATGTGCATGTGTGCGTCTCCAAATCCATGTCCTGCTGCAAAGCTTTATTACGCACAATGAATGTCTTGCAAAATATTCTAAAAAAAAAAAAAAAACCCCGTCAGCACAGCTTTACTTTATTATTTATGAAATGATTAAACATTAGGCATTTGTAAAAATGTTTACAAAAATATTTTTCGCTATTAAACTTTATACTAACAACACATTTTTATTAAATAATTATTAGACTCAAGCTGGCATTCTGTATAAACCTTTTTTTTTAGTTATTGAGGTTGGGATTAAAAAGCCATGATCAGCTAAACAGGCTAAAAAATATATAATAACAAATATAATAACTGTAAATATTGTATACCTATGATAATGGTTGGCTATGATTTCTACCCCTCTAACATAATTAAAAACATCAGAGACTGACTGTTCTTCACAGACCCTTGTGGGTCCCTAAATAAAACACTTCCTTGATATGAATTTAAAGTGATTTCCTGTCCTGATGAAACTAGCAAGATTGAGAGTCCACTGCCTGGTGAACGGTCTAGTGTTCATTTTATAGTGCACTTGTTTTCAGAGAATGACTCAGACCGGTTGACATAACTGGCCTTACTTCTCGCACGACACTACAAATTTTTTCCCATTTGCAAGTGCACAAAAATGTCATCATATCAAATGAGATTTGCTCTGTTTTTTTATTTATTTAATCCCATTTTATTTCTTTCTTCACAATACTGAATTCTGAATCTCATTATGCCTCGGCAGATAATTATCATCGCTGTTCACTCTCACCTGCAGCCTCTTTAATAAAAAACGGAGGCAAGCAAGACCGAGGCAAGATAAAGACTTTAATTCATTTCCAGTGGTAATATATAACTTATCCGAGCCATATTCTGGTGAGAGAAATGGCGGAGTGGTGTCATGAAGGATCGCTCACAAGGACAAGTTGGGTTTCCTGTGTATTGTGAGACGCTAAATAAGAAGCTCTTTGATGATGAATGTGTTTCCTGTATGGCGTCCCTTCAACATTGTCTCTGATTACTCAGACATTTCACGGACATGCTAGCGCTCAGGGGGAATCACTGTGTCATATGTAGGTGAGCTTTGCTGTATGTATTCTCTATATTCTACAAATTTCGCTGGTGCTAAATGGCTGTCTGGTGTCTCGGATTTGCAGCTTGGGACAAAAAACGTTTTATATAATGAACAGCCTTAAATTACCACAGCAACTTGCCAACAGTAACATTTTTTTTTTTTATTATTAAGAAATGACACATCATATTGTTTATTGTTAAGATTGTTGCATAATGTCCTCAGAACAACTTAGTGTCCACTTATCACTTATATTACAGTTGTAGCAGCTACAAATTGTTTCTCCGTCACAATCTGCTCTTTTTTCAATACTGGAAAGCATAAAGTTCTATTCATAGAATCTATTGCAGAGAAGAACAACCATTCACACACACACACCTATGGACAATTTAGAGCAGCCAGTGGAACTAGCCCGCATGCCTTTGAACTGTAGAAGGAAACCAGAACACCTGGAGGAAACCCATACAGACACGGAGAGAACATGCACAGAAAGGTCCCAGTTAGCCACGATGTTCAAACCCAGACCTTTCTTGCTGGGAGGTAACAATGCTAACGACTGCACCACTGTGCCATCCCAGACTCCTCTCACCATACACGTCCCTGTGGTGCATCTTCCATAGAAGTCCGTGTGTTAGGTGTTATAGGAAGAATCATTTATTAGAACAAGTGCATTAACATAAACCTATGATTTGCATTTCAGCTGGAATTACTGTCGTCTAGCTGTTCTAGAAAATTATCCGGCACCTCCTGACCCATCAAAATCGAGAATTCAGCAGTGCTGTGGTTTAATATATTATTAATGCATACTAGCTATGCAGAAATGGCTTAACGTGAATTCTAACCTCAGTTCCTCTGTCTGTACTAGTGTATGCTTCAGTGAGCCTGTACCTGCTTCCCCAAAGACCAGCTACATTGCTTCTCTATGATGACGTGGTGCAGCTCCTGCTTGGTTCTCCGGGTGAGTACAGCTGTATCTTATGCCCCTTATGATGCTTCTATACTTCACTAAAAGAACTAGGCTTTGGTGCATCTGAGTTCAGTGTAGCCTCAGATCCCTATTGCTGTTGGCTGACAGGAGTGAAACCCAATGTGGTCTTCTGCTCTTGTAGCCCATTTGCCTCAACGTGCTTTCTGAGGTGCTTTTCGGCTCCACACGGATGTAAAAAGTGGGTGTATTCACACCTGCCGTTTGCTTCGTTTTCCACACCATTTTGTGGAAACTCTAGAGATGGTTGTACATGAAAATCCCAGGAGATCAAATCCATCTGAAGTCAATAAGATCAAATTTTCCCTCCGTTCTGGTGTTCGATGTTTGATGAGAGCGGGGTTACAGGTGTTTTGCTTTATAGTTTGAAATGTTACCTTATTGCAAAATACCTACACCTGTCATTTTGAAATGTAATTGTATGTGAATGGTGAAAATCATGCACACTTTCACGCTTAGCTTATGCTGCCTTCCAAATGGGACAAACTTATCAAGGGAACACACATATGCTGCACAGAAACAGCTGTCCACCTAAGCAGTTGTCTCCCCACTGGAATTAAAGGGTAGTGGTGATAACAATGTTGGGAATATCACAGTCTATTGTGTCACAAATTCTCAGCCCGGGCGGTTGAACTGAGCTTTTCTGGAATCAAGTCGACTAGCAAGCAGGGAGTTCTCTGAAAATTTATGCCGCTGCTGTGTGAGCATTGCTGACGTGTCCCTCTCATGCAATAAACACCTCACTCGCTTATCTCCAGAAGTGCTCGTGGCTGGATGCAGGAAAAACTGAGGTGTGCAATTAATGTGGTGTGAATCAGGCGATCTGGAAAACATTTCCAGGCTTCTAAGCACAATGAATGTCCTGTTAAATTTACACCCATTATCAATCTGTCTAAGGTTCGCATGCTTTAGCACTCAGTTGTGGGGTGTAAAAATGACTAATAACCTTTTCCCTGTGGGTTTTGCGCTAGTAAAATGGCCTGAGTGGCTTTGAAGGTTTCAGCCCATGGCTAGGCTGCTGCTTGGTGATTGGAGTCATGGATATGCGATAATGCTTGGGTTTATTGAATGGGGTTTTTATTAGGCAGGAGGTCAGTAATGCCTTGGCAAATCCAGGTAAAACAAGACAAAAAATTTCTAGTGCTAAATGATGAGTATTCTGAGTATTACTTTCGGTTATGTGTTCATTACTGCATGATTTTACGAGCTTATTGCTCTTTACACCCCATTATCAAATGTGATGTCATTGCTTTGCGAAGGAAATGAAACATGTCTTCCAGTCAACTCTCCCTCAGTTTCTTTCTCCTGACACAGCTCTTTTTGTCAGATCCTTATCTGTTTAACAAGCCTCTCTCCACATGCTGCTGAATAGCTGCTGGAGCTCTGGGGCCTGAGTAATCGAGGCTGTTTTGCCTGATTGCACTGACTGTTGTTCATTGATTATAGTCAGCCTCGTTTAAAAGAGAGCTCTGTGTTCACTCTTTATTCTGACTGACAGCTCTCCACTCTTCTTTGAAGAGGGTCTGTCAGTGGAGAATGGCAAACTGCTGTCACCCGGCATTATGACGATTCCATTTATAAAGGTTAAATGTCTTTCTAGATGTGCAATAAACAAATTATTTTGAAGATGACTCTAGAAGAACTGTACTTCACAACAACATGGTCATTTCTTGAATTCAGGCTTCTGTTTACATTTTTTTTGCGGGGGCCTGAAATTAGCACCACCTCCAGCCGGAAAAGGGGAACATCACAAGACGTACAGTACAACAGACTACGTAGCATGTCTGTAGTAATTATGGTCACACGGGATAAGCTATCTTTGTATAAGTCACAGAGATTGTTCTGTCTTCATAATGAATGCGAGGTCATCACACAAAAACTTCTGCGCATACTACATGCATCGCATTGTAATGCAAACGGCTTGTTTTGACCATTTTATAAGTAGTTCTTGTAGTGTAGATGACCATTAGTAGGTCATATGACCATAACATGGAAACTTTATGGCCAAAGGTTTGTGGACACCGGTCCATGACACTCATGGATGCTACTTGAAAATGTAATTCCAGATTTCGTCCCTAGCTTTCACTAGGCTTTGGTGCATGGCTTTGGGGATTTATCTGTTCAGTCACAAGAGCATTACTGGGGTCCGGCACTGATGTTGGGTGAGGAGGTCTGGGGTGCAGTCAGTGTTCCAGTTCTTCTCAAAAGTGTTCAGTCGGGTTGAGGTCAGGTCTCTGTGCAGAAAACCCGAGTTCTTCCACACCAACTTTGGTGGACCTTGTCTTCATGAACCTTGCTTTGTGCACAGGGGCATTGTCAGGCTGGATCAGGTTTGGATCTCTTAGTTCCTGTGAAGGGATATTGTATTCCTACAGCATACAAAGACCTCCTATACAGTTGTGTATTTCCAACTTTGTGCCAACCATTTAGGGAAGACCCACATATGGGTGTGATGGTCATGTGTCAATAAACCGTATACAGTGTATATATATATATATATATATACATGTACTGATCATTTTATAGAAGGTAAAACACTGTTTTCAGATGCATACGTGTGCAGTCGGTTAGAAATATCTGACATGACTGATCCCAGAAATACTGATTAACATAAAGTAATTAGGCTAATAATTACTTTAATTAACCTCCCCATGTAAAACTAGTCAAATCTGAATAGAGCTATAGACATACTGTATATGAATACAGCTGTGGGGAAAGAGTGTAATAGGCTGTGTTAGGATTCCCTGGATGATCCAGATTTTAAACTGAATGGAGAAAGATTGCAGCCTATTGCTCTAACTATTCTCACATTGAAATCCATTTCCATGGCAACTTTGGCATGGAAAGGCACCCGCTGCAGAAGAGAGGCCTTTTAAAATGCAGTACATCTCCACTGTGGGGGCGGCTGCTAGTTTCTGGTAAGCTGGAACAGCCTGAACTCCTGCACCCTTGACATTTTTGGGTCTGTGTGTTGTATTCTGGCAACTCCATGCAAGAATGATGGAAAAAATAGTGATAATTGTAGGTTAATTAAGAGACACACCTGACCCTGTCATACAAGCCCTCTGAAGCAATGGAGTACCATGTTTCTGCCAGGGTTTGGTCAGTGCAGATTCCATCAGACGTATAATGATGAAATATTGAAAAGGAGTGGATTAAAAACAGACACAGCATCAATAGCTGACGTTGAGGCTTCTGGATGAGTGGCTGTTTCGCCAACAGATATAATTGAAGCGGTAAGATGGAGTTCTCATACAACATCTACAGAATGTAAATGTAAATACAACTCCAGTTATCATAGCTACCCCGACTCTTATATTATCCATGGGGTGGAAAAATGAGCACTCTAGGTGCCCTGGATAAGTACATTTCATGTCTGGGCTAGTTTTTTTTTTACTTGTAGTTGCCCAGCAGACAAGTGGATTCAAGAAAATTAAACATACTTCCTTTTGACCTTTGCACAACAAAAGTTTGGTCTTTTCGTTTAAAAATTGGTGTGACACACTTTGATGATGTAACTATAGTGCATGCTTACAAATCTCTAGTTTAACAAGCTGGATTAATTAGTGTGCAGGAATGTTAAATCTTTGAAGCATCAACAACATTGCCTTGGTGCTACATCCTATCATCCTATATCGCTAATCACTCTTAGCTGCGTATATTTGCAGGTCACTTTCACTAATGAGCAAACCGTTATTCAAGTACATAACCTATTATGTGAAGTAAAGTGACTGTTAATATTGTTAACATCACTCCTCAAATGACTACATGTATATCTGTCGTATGCTACTTTCTCCTTGTTGCTAGCCTACGGAGTTACTGTTATAACTTTTTCCATCTATGGAGATGTTTTGGCCTAGATTCTTCCATCCCCTGCCATTCCATGCTGGGTCAGTTCAGGATTACAGTGCTGCTGTTTCTGCAGTGGCAGGAAAGTAAGAGGCCTGAGAGCTGGGCCCTGAGGAACCCATCAACCTCAATGAGTTTTTTTGAGTTCTACAGTACTGTTGCTCAGTATAGCCATTCATGCAAAATATTTGGAACATTGTTCCATCTCAGTCAAGGTGTCTGGTGAAGCCATTTCATTGAGCCAAAAATAAGATTTTTTTATTACCAAACTTTCACAACAATTCTAAAATTCACATTTCTTCTCTGCCGTGTTCTCATCTCTTGGCTTGTAGTGTGAACTGAACCACCTGGCTCTTCTCTCAGATGCAGAATCAAGGAACAGGTTGTGCCTGGCTCTCTCTGACACCATGCCAGAGTCCTTTGTTACTGTTTAGCACAGACATCTAGCTTTGCTTCACCTGAAGCAGGGAGGAAAGCAGATAAGACATGATTCCCACAGAAGCAATAGAGTGATAAGCTGTATAACATCAAAGTGAGAAAATCCAGTTTCTAAACCCTAGAAAGATGCTTGGCTGGTTAGATGTCAAGCGTATGCCTCACTGATGTATGCAATGCACAAGGATAAGGTACACAAACCTCTGAAAGGACAGCGTACCCATAAAATCCCTGATGCTAGAACTTTTGACTAGAGCTTTTGGCCAAATTCCAGCAGCATTTATACAACAAAGCCAATTTGGCAGTAGTCCCACACATTAGCACAGAGGATCGTGGTTTATCTTACATAAGGTAAGCAGAGATCTTGGCAGAATAAAGAATACCCTGTTGCTTAATGAAACAAAGTTAATATTATGAGAATAGAATTTGAATAGGTTTGCAACAAAGTGGCTTTTTTTTTTTTTTTTTTTACCACAGTCAGCATATTTTGCTTCCCTATTAAAAGATAAGCTCATTCTGTTCAGCAGTTTTGCCATACCAAAGCTATTAAAACTGTAAATAGTGTCTATACTTATACTGAAGACCGAGAGGTCACTTTATAGGCGTCATTTCAAGAGGCCCAGTGAGTGGATACACAATAACCCTTGGTGGAAGGGGCTTGACAAAACCTGCAGTTTCAAGATATATGATGGGGATCCATTAGGCTTGTGCAGTATTGATTTTTCCATGCTTGCGATTTACCATTTTCGAAAATCATTTAGAAAATCAGCTGTGTTTTCGGGAACTGCTTGCTGGCAGTGGCAATCATCAGCGTTTTACCATGGTATAAAAAGCCAGTACAGTTTTGGTACAATCCTTTTGCAAATCAGTTATCTAATGGCCACATGGCTGACACACTTTTCTGCGGCTGCTTAAAGTGAACACATTTGCGAACTTACTGGCATGGGAGTTGCCATTTACGATATTTAATGGTGCGGTGGTTAGCACTGTCGCCTCACAGCAGGAAGGTCCTGGGTTCGATCCCCAGGTCACCCAGGGTGCCTTTCTGTGTGGAGTTTGCATGTTTGTGCATGCGTGGGTTTCCTCCGGGTCCTCCGGTTTCCTCCCACAGTCCAAATAAGACTGCTCTTTTGGCATGTTGAGAGATAAGTCATACTAGTGTACTCAAAGGTTAAATTGCAGAACTCCTACGAAAATTGCAAATTGGTTGACAGGTTTGGAAGTATAAAATAGTCTAAGTAAACGTCGTTGAATATTGCAGCAGTGTAATAACATGGAGAGATGATTCAACTCATATCACATAAACCTAGGATCCTCACAAAGCCCAGAAATTTGCAGAATGTCCCTGGGTGAGATATCATTTACAGAGAGGAAATTTGAAATACAAGCAAAGGCTCTTATCAGTTGAACCAACTGTTC
The DNA here is from genome assembly GCA_030068235.1 of Notoglanidium macrostoma. Classification (NCBI taxonomy): domain Eukaryota; kingdom Metazoa; phylum Chordata; class Actinopteri; order Siluriformes; family Auchenoglanididae; genus Notoglanidium; species Notoglanidium macrostoma. Next base: position 5,624,384 of record JAQQZR010000008.1, read on the forward strand.
TGAGACCATGGAAATAAATCTTGCGTCTACTTCCACTCTCAAACGTAATTTTGCGCACCCAATTGCACTGTCATTTTGAGAACAGATGGGACGCTTCCATTCACTTTTGACCTAAAGCTGGCCCTTCCCTTAAGAGTGTCCCTCAGCTGCATTAGACTAAACACAGAGCACTTCCACTCATTCATTTTCTCCAGCAGCATGGCTTCCACATCAGCAATCAGTACTTGTTTTCATCAAGTAACGATCCCTACCATTCCTGCTACAGAGGCACCGTTAATGCTAATAATTATCGTCAGGATTGAAATGATGACGAATCGGCTGGTTGAATTGAGGAGAGTGCGCTTCTGTGATTAATGTGAGTGCTGCGAGTCCCTGGGGTGTAGTAATTAACATTTGGGAGATTGATATTGCACTGTCAGTTGAGGCGTTTTTCTTTTTTCATGGTTTAATTGTTCACTTCCATCGTAATATTAAGCCATTATGATTTCTGAAAGAAAATGATTACAGCTATTCACACTTGTTCCCATCGTTTTATCCGGAAGGGGAAAAAAACCAAACTTGAACAGCTCTAAAGACGCTGAGGGTACAAATGTTTTTGATCCATTGTGTCCTGACTTGCCAGGACCAGTTCAACATGGCACTGCTCCTGTTGCAGACAGACAAGCCAAGCTCTGTTCCATGGTGGAGAAAGAAGAGGCCTGAGAACTGGGCCCTGAGGAACCCCTTAACCCCAATGAGCTTCTTGTTTTCTGTATCGCCGAGCACAGCCACACAGGCAGAGTCTAGCACAGCTGATGGCAGGAAATGTTGCGGGTCAGGGTGACGCACTGATGAATACTAACTGTTTTTACCTGCTATGGGGGACTTTTAAATCACATAATCACAATTGTGGTGCTTGCAGGGCAAATTTAATATTGATAAATCATTTGAGAAGCTGTTCAGTAATTTTCATTTTCAATTAGCATTGCATGTTCTTTGTCGTTGTTTTTGTTGTTACTGCCATCATCGGTGGCTGTTTAAACAACAGTTAACTTAGGAGACATTTAGTAAGGATTAAAACATGACAGGGCATGTTTCTTTTGGAAAATAATCAACCACCATAATCGACCAACAAAACAACATTTACTTTTTATCTATTTATAGTTACATTTAATGCTGTGGAGCATCCAAAAATTTTCATAGGAGCTATAAACACTTTCCTCACTTTCTCATGAAGTTGCTTGCTGCTTGGAACCTCCAAGAGAACATCCTTTGTTCGCAGGCTTTCCTGTAGTGGAAAAGTCAAAGGAGCAACTGGACCTACACTACCAGTCAAAAGTTTGGACATGCCTTCTCTTTCAAAGGTTTTTCCTTTTTGTTGTTTTCTACATTGTAAAACAATACTGAACACCTCAAACTATGAAGCAACACATATACTGAATTATGTAGTAAACA
>JAQQZR010000008.1:5634448-5644461 GCA_030068235.1 Notoglanidium macrostoma
CACGGAACTCGAGGCTAGAGAAACAGCTAAAAAAAGAAAGCATTAAAGAAGATCTAAGAAAACTTTGCAGAAAAGCACATGCACAATATCTCATTCAGGAACGCATTTGTGATTTACAGTAGCTACCTAATGTGAGCTAGTAAGCAGACTACAGACAGGTTGGCTAAAGTTGTACTGCATGTCTATGTAGGATGTAGGTTGCACATTTTCAAGCATTACATTTTGGAATATTAGTAGACTTTGTACCTAGATACAGAAGCAAATGCAGTTTACACATGTGCATTCACTATTTATCTTTTAGCTCACGGGCCCTAGATCTGTTACAGGGCTGTATTTTTTGTTGTTGTTGTTTTTGTTTGTTTGTGGGTTTTTTGTTTTTGTTATTACTAAAGGACCTGTAGATTTTGAAAGATTTTGATATTTTTGTTAGCTGATGTTTAAACTGACTATTGTTGTGTCGAACATTGGTAAGAACTACTATACACTACAAATCATCTTATAATACTGTAACACAAAATATGCGATTCTTTTTTTATGAAAGAATTCAAATGAACATTGGTATCTGGCTTTAGAGCGTGCAAGTTTCAACGCAGTTGTGCGGTCACGTAAAATGGCACAATTTAAAAGTTGTGAGATCTTTGGTCACGAGTTCAAAAAAAAAAAAGTTGTGAGATCAGTTGTCTTGGATGGTATGAAGTTACTTTTTTTTTACCCAGCCACTAAAGGATCAAAACTCCTCTGCCATTTAAAATGTTTTTTTTCTACCTATGACATTGTTACAGCTATACCGAGGACCTGTTTCTGTTAACGCTACTCCATTTTCCCTCACAAACCCAGATCATGCTGACTGATAATGTAAGCAGGACATAGTAATTTAATTGCAGGTCCATAATTAGAGAATCTTCATTGTATGACATGGAGTACACATATTATCTCACAATCTAAATCACAATCAATATAAACAAATGTTATAGAATTCTGCAATTTTATTGGAATAGTCTTATATCGTGACAAGTAATAGTTTTAAATGACTGCTGAAGGTCTAGCATTGGCTTTAGGCAGCACTGTCCACTATCATCAAGACTTTCTTTTGGAACCACAGGCCTCTCCTATTGTTAACACGCCTACGATTGTGTGGCTGGTCATGTGCTGGAGAAAAGCAAATGTAGGCCACTTATTATGTTCTTGTATTTCTTGTATAACTTAACTCGAGGTTTAAATCCATCCTTCATTGTTTGAAAATTGGTCATCATGAGCCAAATATAAGTTAGCTAGCTTTCCTGTAGGCGACTTTCATTAGTGGGAACCTGCATTAGCATTAACTTAAAGGTTCTGAACATAGATTAGGTGATGCATCACACTGGATTTGATGATAAAGAATGTCAAATGGAGGTCTCAGTCCGTCTGGCTGTTAAGAGACAGCTTAGTAAGGCGAGCTGGGGAAGAACGCATATGAATATTCAACATACGTGGGTGGGCAGAATGTACTGGGATTGAAAAAAGAAAGTATGAATAAATGGACAGACACAGCCATGTGTTGTGGGTGTGTGTACAAGCATGAGTTTAAGAGAACAGTCTCCCTTTGAAGCCTATTTATTTTACAGACAGTAGAGAGCTTAGCCTCCAGTGTGAAGGAGACAGGGTTGCATGACCTGTTCTGGGAAAGCCCCCTCATGGACTGAGCAAGGGATGCATGATTTAAAGACATGCATCGCACCCTAGTGGCCTGAGTTTAGCATGGCAGCTGTGCTGGATCTTTTAAATTGCCTCTAAGGACTTGATAAATTGACTGGTGGAGCTTTCAGTGTATAAATTATAGCACAGCATGCAGTTGCAAAATGGCCAGCAGAATTTGGAAATGAGATGGTCGTAAATACCTGGGACAAGGAAATAAATTTGCCAAGTGTGAGAAATTGGCCCAGGATAAAGAGAATTTTATAAAACAAGAATTCACGTTCATAGCAGCTTCGACTTGAAGCTGAGCAGTGTGAACTGAATGCCATTGGATGTTAACATTAATTACTCAATAATACAATACAGTAATTAGCAGTGTGTATTGTGCAACATGAAAGAACAGTGCAAACATATTGAATTGTTTCTTACTGAACTGTTCCTTGCTGTGTAGTTTTGACTACTTTTATTTGGTTTTTACCACTGAACACTTAAGTAAAAGTACAAAAAAGAATAGATTTTAGTTACTGATGGTAAATTGGTGCCAAGGAACATGGGGGGGGGGAATAGTTAAGGCTAGCCAACAACAGTTTCATTCCTAATATCTAAATTCTTAACATACAATAATTAATAATAAAAATATTTCTGATGATACACACACTAGCTAAATGCTGACAAAACAAAGTTGTCTTATGCTAAATAAGGTTCTAGAAACATGCAGTGTTATTGGTTGAAAATGTGGTGAGTAGAAAGATAAAAATTTTACTTTAAAAAATAGTAAGTAAAAGAGAAGTGCAGATACATAAAAACAGACTTGAGTACAAAACAATGTAAGAGAACTTTGTAGTACTTCCCACATCTGAAAAATTGATTCACCATTGCAATCAGTCACTATTTGGGTTGCATCCCACCACACTCACTATATTGGGTATTAAAATAATATTTTAAATTAAACACTACCTTTTGGCATTAAACTAAAAGGAAAGAATAGTAAGTGTTTCCTCCCCTCCCTTATATCAGAACAGTATCCACAAGAAGTACTTGATATGCAGGTGTCATTGTCATCCTGGTTTAAAATGATGACTAGTATAACAACCTCCGGTTTTTGTATACAAACTACTAGATGGTTTGTTCAGCCTGTGGTATATGAATTTCTATATGGGATCTCACTATATTTATCCATGTGTGGTTGTCCTACAGGTCTGTGGATTAGAAGTGGTGCGGGCTACATTAAAAAAGATGGGTCTTACATGACCTGGAGTTTTGTGGCTTCACATTTAGGATACTGGCTTGCAGCTTTTCCATCAGCTGGAGGTGAGCTCTGCTTTGCCCTTTACATTAACATACATTACCAGTCAAAGCCACTTCGTCAGATCTTTGATCTCTCTTAAAAGTATAAAATACAAGTGTTACTGGATTGCTGCCAGTGTGTGATAAATTAGACTTGCCCCAATATTTATAATGCAACTAGTCAAGACCCTTGAGATTCACACTAAGCTGAGGAGGTAAATTGTAACATTATATCCTAAATATGTCATGCTGTAACACATTTTTTAAATCAAAGGTTAACAGCAGTTATAGTTTTTTTTTTTTTATATTTCTGTTCCAGGCTCAGTGCTAAACAACTCTGGCCTGAGAGATATCACCATGTACCACACCATCTTCCTTCTGACAATTCTGGGTTTTATGGCCCTACTGGTTCTCATCCTGCTCTGCTTGTTGCTCTACTACTGCAGGTATCTGGGTTCCAACTGTCCATGTTGAACAGAACCATATAAATCAAAACAGATTAATGGCTCTTTTTACTGGGAGTGGTCTTTAGCTAGCTGTGAAGCCACCTGTACAAAAGCATAGCTGTGGGAAGTTATGCAGTAGTACTAGTTCAAGGTCACTTTCAAACAGTTATGCTTTCTGTTCTATGTACATTATATGGACAAAGTATGCAGACAACTGACCATCACGCCATATGTGGGCCTGCCCCAATCAAGGGTGACTACAAAATATTTGTATACTATAGCCCTTGGGATGAATTATACCACTGACTACTGACCAGTCTTTCTTGCCTGACATCATTACCCAAATTTACTAATGCTCTTGTGACCGAATGGGCAAAATCCCCACAGCCATGGTCCTTCTCAGAAGAGTGGAGACTGTTGTAACACCAAAGAGAGGTGTCCTTATTAATGCCCATGGTTTTGGAGTGAAATGTTCAACAAGAACGTATAGGAGTGATAGTCAGGTGTCCACATACTTTAACCATTTAGTGTAAATTATGTCCGTCCAAATTCAGTAGTAATTTATCTTATGTTCATCTCAAACATTCTTTGTCAGGAGGAGATGCCTGAAACCCAGGCAACATCGTCGTAAAATGTATATCTCGTCTACTCTGGAGAGCTCCAAAAGAGACCAGGGTACATCCACTTCTCACCTTAACCTCATCAGCGGTGGACGTTTGGAGACTGCTTCTTCAACTGGAGATGGTGTGAAATCGGACCTGTCTTCTACTAGGGAATTGCACAACTCACGGGAAGACTTTTTCAGGTGCAAGCAGCGCCATTCCAAGGGCAACAGAAAGCAAGGTGAGAGCTTCCCAATGCGCGTCACTTGTTCGACCAATACCAACAACTTGGACCTCCTCCAGCGAGATGACCACAGCAGGTGTTATAGTTCAACAGATGATTCTGATGATCGTAGGAACCATCGTCATCCCCATAATGCCAAGGACAACCAAGGTTATACATCTGATCCTCCTTCTCCCCCACGGTTGCTCCCATTTGCTGGTCACTACCAGGAGCAAAGACAGGACAGCAAGCCCCCAGAGTACTCCGCCTCTCAGGCTGCGGATAACTTGAACAGACCTGTCTCCATGAATGCACAGCCAGGCCAGCTCATCTTCTGCCATTCCATGGAGCAAATGAAGGACAGCATGTACCACAGTGTTGTTCCCACCTTAGTCATCCCAGCACATTACATGCGCCTCTCCACAGATCTGTCATCCATGGAACAGGCTGTGGAGAGGCAGCAGCAGCTGCAGCATGATATGGAGACCATTCAGGTGAGCATGACATTACCTCGCCAGCAGAGTCAACAGCAGCAGGAAGCCAAGCTGCAGAATGAGGCAGAAAAAGCCAGCCAGGAGGGAGAGGAGTCACAGGATCAGAACTGGAGTTCAACTGCCTCCTCTGGCCCAGTTCACATCCCTGTGCTGTTCAACGAATCCACTATGACTCAGATGAATGGAGAACTGAAAGCTCTCACGGAGAAGAAGCTACTGGAACTGGGTGTAAAGCCTCATCCTCTGGCCTGGTTTGTGTCCCTTGATGGCCGTGCCAATTCACTTGTCCGGCACTCCTACATTGAGCTGGGCAATGAGCCTCTGCGGGCGCCTCAGGAGCACCATGCAGAGACATACCCTGGGAACTCAGGAAGGGCTTCCCAGAGAAAAAGCAAAGAAGAAAGAAAGGCAAAGGAAGGTGGTGAGCGAAAGGCCCAGGGCAAGATCTACTCTAAGCTCCCAGTCATTGAAACCACCAACCCCAGCTCTAGCAGGGAGAGCCACACAGCCCCCTACTCACCAGAGGATGGCTCCATGGCACCACTACTTGATGACACTCCAGAGTCCCGGGGTGGAACATTTCCACGTAAGAGACGCAGCCGAGACTACAGTGCCCACAGTAGTATCACAGAAGACCGCAGAGATTTGGAGACCAGCCTGGACGATGATGACAATGATGGAGATGACAAGGACGATGAAGGCGAGAATAAGAAGAGTCCATGGCAGAGGCGTGAAGAGAGACCACTCATGGTGTTCAATGTCAAGTAGTCCCCACAAGCATAGATTTGTTCTGTCAAAGACTCTGCCAGTTTCCTTGTCTGGTAGTTCTACATTAAGTAGGGCAACAAAATAGTACAGTCAAGACTCATCATGGTACCTTGTCTACACCTTTTTTTGCCAATGATTGTGAGTCTCTTGACTCACTAACTTTCAATATCACTACAGTGAGGGCAAGCTTTCTTTTTCTACCAGAGACTTCTTCATTCAACTGGGAATGACTATGAGCCATTTTTAAACTGACATTGGGACATAATCCATGGGCCTTAAAGAATTTCTCAAAAGAGAATGGATGCCCAAAAATTATGAAATAATGAAAAGACATAAGGCCTGAAATGTGGAAGGTCTGGAGGTTGCTTTTTTCTCAATCTTTTCAGGCTTTCATGAAGGTTTGGTTTTTATATAATTGGTAATAAATAGAGATGTGTGTGTGTCTGAATCCAACCTTCACAAAAGGGAGTGAAATATTGCTGGGTTAATGTGTTTACTATAAATATGACTTTTCACTTAATTCCCCTGAATTTGTCCTTTTAGAACTTGCCCTTTCAATCTGATCTGTGTAATCAATTTTACAATTTTTTAAGACTTTCATTTTTTGCCGGTTTACTGACTTACTAAATCCATAGGTGATGCCCTGTGCCTCATAGAAAAATGGTTTCTCAATTTTTTTGGACGATTAACAATTCTAGCTTCCTGAAGGGTTCTACTTAGAGAAAGGCAACCCCTTTGTTGCAGGACTATACATTGATCTTATAACAGCTTGTGTCAATTGGAAACCTTGCCATGCTGAGAGCAATCCATTTTGGTGGAAAGTTTTAGACAGGATTTAGATAGTTATAGATAGGATTGCTGCATTTGCACTGTGCAACAAAAAATGGTTTGCTGTACTGTAGCAAAAGTTTAATGTAGCCAAACTTCCTGCAAATGACTGTGGCCACCATACTGTATTTGGCCAACCAGGGGCAGACTTTTCATTTGCTATAGCAAAATCCAAGTACATGCCAGAGAAATGCCCATAACAAACAGAGAGAAGCCATGAAACAGCATGCAACTATAAAATGTGGAAATGTACTATTAGGGTTCCCCAGAGGGACAAACCAGAAAATGCTTCAGCATGCTAGAAGGACCCTGGTTGTCTAAGAGTTTAATTAGTTAGACTTTTACCTTTGTTGCTGCTTTTCAAATCTGCTTTTTTGCTGTTCAATTGCTCTACACTAGCTAGGCTACACAAAATCAGAGGAATACTAATACCACGTGACATGTGTTGCTGTACTCCATCCATGGTCTAATAGAGCCTCAAACAGGCTTTATATGCACAATGACCTTGTTGATTACTATCACGAAAAGCTGAAATATATATACCATCTTATTTTCTCAGAGGATATGTGACATTTATTAGTGTCTTTGATATAGCAGGATAAAACTGCACTAAATCATTTTAATCAACTTCTCTTTTCCCTCACAAAATTCCATTCCTGGCATATTGTGAAGTTGGTCCAAATCAACTGTAGACCAGCTTGTACCTGGCTGTGGTTCTTGCACTTGGCATCAGAAAAAAATGTCATGCCCAACTAGGCTTCTTCACTTGTCAAAAAGTGTTCTCCCAGCTTTGCAATTTGGAATGGTGATGCATGAATGAATTTACCCTAGAGGAAATTTATCAGGTATTTTTTTTTAACATGTTTAAGTATTGCTTAGTCAAGCGTGCTTACTAAACTTTGTGAACTACTTGTTTAATAGCACTGTAGTAAACTTACAGTTTTACTTTGGCCTCATGTGTTATTTTGTCTGTTTCCTGATCATGACATTACTTGCAAGATGTACTAATCTCTTAAGTGTTTCAAATAATTGAAGTCATTATGATAAATCATTTGGAGTTTTGTTTGTTTGTTTGTTTCTAAATATCACACTTTTTAGACTATAAATCAGTAAATACTACCCATAGCATGGCAAAGTTCATACTAAATGAAGTACAAATAATGTACTAACATTCTGTCTGCTTTCCTGTCAAACTCGGTCTCTCTTGCTGCCTATAAAGTGCCTTTCTGTGTCAGGCTCAGCCCCAGTCTTGCTGAGTTCACATAATTATGTGTTATTCAAAATGACAATCTGACATACAGGGCCAGTTTTCCACATATAAATAAGGCAAGACTTACTTGTCTGCACTGTTATTCGTTTTGCTTCAGCAAGGCATATCCTGTGTCTAATAAACCAGCCTGAAGATATTTTATATTTCTGGCCTATTTTTTTTTTTTATCAGTATCTGCAATAAAAAAAATCAGATCCCGTAAAAGAACGCTGAACACTTTTTTTGTTTTTTTGTGCTCAAGGCAAATGTAAGGTTGTAACAGATTTATATTTCTTGATTGACAAAGATCTTTCATTTGTAAATTTGTGATAATTTGTCTACACATACTGTGATTCTTATTCAAGCATAATTAACTACTGCTTATATGCATTTTATAACAGTTTTCCAGTTTTAAGACTATACACAAGAAAACAATCAGAAGATATTTGTAACATGTTTTTGATGCAAAAAAGGGCAAAAAAAGCAATTCTCAAATCTTAATGTCTGGTCACTTGACTGTAGTTTAATTTAAACATTCAAATTTCACTATTGAGCTGTTGCACTTTCACTGTATCATGGTTTTAGCCTTATAGCTTAGCATTAGACCATGGAATGTTCATAGCTTGAGGATATGTTTTTAATAGAGATGTTATTGCATTTCTGGAAGTCTGTCTGGATAACAGCATCTGTGAAATACTGCACATGTAAATGTAGGTAAGTTTTTGAACAGAAAGATATATTAAAAACATGTTTTGATCATTATTGTTGAGAAGTCAATATAATAACATGTAAATTGAACATAACTATTTCCTTGTTGACTAAAAAACTAATATAGCCATTATAGTATATAATATAATACAATATAATATCAATAGGCAGACAGATAATGGACAGCTGTGCTTTATTGGATCTGGCACTGAGGAATTATACTTCACTGAAAGTGTTGACAATGTGTCAAGCCAAAAATATACTCAGGTTATATATAAAAAAAAAAAAATCAATTTACTGAAATAATCAACAGTAAATCATGAAATTAATTAAAAACAAAGTAGCTTTTATTATTTCTAAAACTATTATAAGCCTGAAGATCATTCAGTCTCCAAGTTTCCTGGTCATATGTAGGAGTAACTCTACATAGTTTGTTAATTAATCAGAAGTAAAATATAGTGTAAATTACAAACATTTACCATTTACTAGGTTTTGACTTGCCAATTATGTTAGCTACTGGAAATGATAGAAGTCAAACCTGGCTTTAGCAAAGAAAATAGCTAGGCTTTGTTAAATATAGCCAGTTAACATTAGCAAATTATCAAAAGTTACTTCAAAACTTGAGATTAGATGGAGTCTGTGATTTCTACGGAGGCAAAGTAGACACCTCATTTTATTTGAGTCTTTGTGTACTGAAGCACATTGAAAATTTTATTAAGGTATAGGGCCATGGTGCTAATCCTCAAGGTCCACAATTGAGTCTATGATTTATCCATCTTCAAATGCACACGAAGAGCTATAGCACTAATTACATTGTTTACATGAGTAGGTCACAGCAGACAGATATCATTCTTGGCACTACAGGTATGACTCTTGGCAGGGTTTCTGTACACTGATGAACTTGATTGGATGCTACTGTGAAATGTAAATAAAAATACATTCACTGGCTAAATGAGAGAAGGAGAGATGAAGATGAGTACTTTACAGGTATAAATTAAAATGCAGGCTAAATAAAAAGTAGTTTATTAGCAATGAACAGTTAATCAAGTATTTTCCACCCATTCCAATTTGGGGAAAAAAACGTAAACATATCATATTAGTTATGACTCTTGGGATATTTCTCTCATAGCTCTGAGAGAAACATCACCTTAACACTTTCTTTCTTTCTTTCTTTCTTTCTGTCTTTCATAACAAGTGTATTTTTTATTTACGTCCCACCAGATGGCGCAAAGAATTTCCTCACAAATTAGTATAATCGGATTGAGTTAGCTCATCTGTGTTGAATGAATGCGAGGCTAAAACTATGCTTTTGCACTGAACGACACTTGTCTTTTTATGTTCTATGTCGAAAATTAGCCATTTTGCTAAAGGTTGATGACTTTACGTTTATATTACTTTTCTGAGGAGAAAACGCGAGTTTGCTGACACTCGCACGCGCCAGCAGTCACGCGGACGCGCTCTCGTGCTGCTCTTCCCGCCCAGAGAGAGAGACAGAGCGAGAGAGAGAGAGAGAAAGAGAGACTGACTGACTTTGGACTAGCGGGAAACTCGGGGAGACAGAGCTGAAGGACATAAACGCTGATAAAAGTAAACGAGGATTCAGTTTATTACCGAACGTCAGTGCCTTTCAGCTGTTGGTGTAACCTGTATAATAACCTGTGGAGGTTGGTGTTACCTGTATAATAACCTGTGGAGGTTGGTGTTACCTGTATAATAACCTGTGGAGGTTGGTGT
>JAQQZR010000008.1:5663515-5681175 GCA_030068235.1 Notoglanidium macrostoma
ATAATAATAATAATAATAATAATAATTTGATTAGATACGTGTAAAATATTACAATATTTCTAGGCAGATTACATGCAGTGAAAATTGTACAGGGTACAGACTTGCCCTATTAAATGTCACAAACCACACACTATGTGTAGTTCTTATTTAATAAGAGTTCATTCATACCGGATAAGACATGAAATTGAGATGCAAAAATGTGAAAAATTCCTTTGCGAATTTGCGCCACGACTCAGCAGTGTCCTGAGCAAATGATTGAGTTATCTAGTAGTGCGTCAGATATAATATTTATAGACATGCTCTCAAGAAAGGGAAGGTTTGGCGTAAACCCATTGTTGGAACGGAGATGTCAATGAATTTCATGATGATGTTCAAGAGTTGACAGGTTGAGACAATATTTTAGAATGACCGTGATGGAGTTTGAGGCTCTCTTGTGTATCCTGGCTCCTCACCTTAATGATACGCTTGCAAAGCTCTTTTTTGCAGGGTGCCTGGGGAAATCTCATGAATATTAATGAGGATAGTGCTACCTGATTTGCCTTAATGTTTCAGTGTGTTATTTTCTCTTGGGAAACCCATGTCTGAGAACACATATATGGCAATAAGGTTAGGGTCAGAGTTCGGGATAGGGTTGATAAAAGCTAGGAATTTTAATGAGTTTTCTGACAAAACAACTCCATGAAACAAAAGGCATTCACTGGCCAGTCAGGTAGCTCTTTCATCATTAATATTTGTGAGATTTCCATTTACTTTGCCAATCAGGTAGTTCTTTCCTCATAAATATTTATAAGATTTCCGCACTGACCTTAAATAAAGGCAATTTGCAAGCTGCTCACCCATTTTGTTGGCCTGTCGTTCTATTGCGACATCAATGGAACCCAGTGGAACCCTTATTTGATTGGTCAGGTATTCATTTTCGCAACAAAGAAGACTGAATTTATTTTTCATCGTCCCAAACTTCATTCTTGGTATGTTAAGGCTAATAAGAAAACATATATTTAATGACCTGTGTGATTTTGTCTGAATATTTCATTCAGAAATTTGGACTTGGTATGCAAAGGGCTTAAATGTATTATGAGCATATCAGTAAACATATTGTAAGTTAAAAGAATATAGTAATATACAAAATATATTAGAGACTTTGTGACAAGAGTATCTGAGATTGAGACTGCTAAGAGGCTGTGTTGACCCTGTCCTTCATTGTCTGTGTGAAGGATTTCATTCATTCATTCATTTTCCTTATGCATTTGCTTTTGGTGGCAGCAGGCTGAAATGGTCAGTCCAGACTTCCCAATCCATGACCACAGATTCCAGCTCCTTCTGGGCAATCCCCAGACTTTCACAGGCCAAGTGTGAGATATAAACTTTCCAGCGGATTCTGGTTTTGCCCTTGGGTTTCCATCCTGTGTGACGTCCCTGATATAGCCGTAGTGGGATCTGACTGGTTTGGAATCCTGTATACTCAAAATTAATGTTTCAGGAAGTTCTTTGCATCTTTACACTAATACCTTCCTTCACAGTTTGACCACACTGAAAGAAATTATATCTAAACAAGTACGTATATTTTAAAATATGTGAAGAGTTCTTATTATGAAAGTATTATAAATTGAGTATAAGGACATTCAGCCTGTTTGTGGATACTTTTATACATTTCAAGCTTTAAAAATTCTTGAATTTCACTTCTTTGATTGAATTTGAATACAATTTGAATATTGTAGTATTTCCAACTTAGTACATTGAATTAGTACATGAAAAGGTAGAAATAGAAATAATAATCATATAATATATTTGATGTAATCTAATAATCGATAGATGAATTTAACAGTATTCAAGATCATGTCACTTTCTAAGATGTTATTTGTTTTGTAGAGCAGGCACTTCATATGGCACACCCACCTAGAAGTTTTAAAGTTCAGTACATTATAAATGCAAAGAAATTCACAGCTTTATAGTAACCCAGATTTAGGTCTAGATCTCAAATGAGCAAGCAGGAGTTTACACCACTATTTTTAGGTATAGGTTGGTGCATTGAAAGTCTCAAGTTTGGGTGTGGGTGTATGTACCCTCCCTGATGTGTCCTGGTCGAACAGTTGGTGCAGGTGGAGACATTGCTGAGGGCAGCTGCTGGAAGAGTGTAACAGGCTGAGGGGGCTGTCGAATAGAGACAGATTGGTTTGTAAAAACACAAAATGACTTCATTGAAGAGATCACTGCAACACTGCAGATCAAACTCACTAGTACTGAATTCATATTTCCATTAAATGAACAATGAACTTGCTACTGCGAGACTTATTTCAATTCTTCAGGTGTAGGTGCTGATTCAACACTTTAGGTCTTAGTCAAACACTGTAGGTTTTAATTTACTATGGAGATGTTTGGAGGTTACTTTATCACAATAGATAACAGATAAGCATAGTATTTCAGAAGACCAAAAGCAAGTACAGGGATAGAAACATTATGTCAGGATGGGATGGTACCCTGTCTGGTCTGATTAGTGAACTGACTTTAAACAAAATTTTTCAAAGGCAAATGCAGGAAAGACGAAAGACGTTTCATCTCCTCACATCAAATTCAAAATCTCCTCATTTATAGGCTTAAACTAATCCTTAATAGTTAAACATTAAAAGCCCTGCCATAGATTTTAACCCCTTGAAATCTCTGTTTATTATTTGGTTATTTTTCTACAAGCATATTATTCAGTAACTACAGTGAAGCTAATAGGAAAAGTATGAACATACAGTATGAGAGCTAGAAATGAAAGTTTTAACCCATAAGGAATTATACATAGTTATTAATTCATCACTGGGTATTTTTTCATGTTGTGTATCTTAATTAAACTCTACATGATTCATCTGTTTTTTCCTCATCTGCAATCTGTCACATGTTGTCCAGCTGCTTTAAACCTCTCCGCTGGTAGACTGGTACTCATTGAGGACTCACCGGTTGTTGAATGAGTTGGAAGTGTGAGAAATCATCCTGCTGGATCTGTGCTGACTGTTCCATGCTTGTTTACTGCAGTTCAGATCCAACTTTGTGCAGCTACGCCTGTGTGTTGCGTTGCCTTGGAGCAGGGACGCAAACAAACTCGCCTTTCATCTGCACTATGAACGAAGGAACAAAGGAAGCGTGTGTGATAGGTGTCCCATTAATTACTTTACATGAAAATAACTCAGCATATGCACACTAAAAATCCCCAAGGTTGGATTTACACCCACAGTGTACATTTGTGTCCAGATGGACTTATATAAACACTGTAGGAGTTCATATAACACTGGGGATTTTAATGTGTGGGTGACAGTGTGTGTGTTAATAAATTCATTTTATTTTTTACATGGACAATGGTGGAGTGTGCAAGTTACAAACTACTTCTTTTATCTGTTATTTTTGCTGCCTAAATAGAATTCAAACCCACGGCTGCATTGGAAAAGTTACTGGCTGGCATACAACATCCAGTCACCATTCAAAATTAAAATAGTCAATCTTGTTATGTCCAAAAGGGGCTTAGCTTTTGTGAGTTTAAGCTATGAGAACGCATTAGGCCTATGAAATAATGCTGTTACTAGTCCATTTTTGGTTTGAAATCCTTTGAAGTACTTATTTCACAAACTACTTCTTAAATGGCTATAATTGACAGAACTAATCAGAAAATGTTCTATATCTGAGCATTGCTGTTTTGTTTTTGTGGTTTTAGGGTTTTGGTAGCTTGCGAGGTTTGTTAGCTAGCTAGTTAGTTCATCCTACATGTTTCTAGCTACATAGTTACCTATCTAGCAAAGATGTGCCTTATGCTGGGATCAGACTACTTGAAATGAGCCAAATTTGACACGATTTTGTTCTGCCCAACTAATTTCCACCATCAGACCCAAATATGAATGTCAGGAACAACGAAAAGGCCTTTTTGTGTAATATTATCAAAGAACAACAATGTGGTGTTCCACTACAACCCAGGGAAAAGCCTAGCATGTCAGAATTTCTTGTATTTTCTCACATAGTTTGACAACTCCTTTTACATGTTCCTTGACGATACTTTTGTAGCCATGATTGAAAATTTCTTGCTCCTCCTCCCTGATGATGCACGAACATGAATGATGATTGGTAAAGGTGAAACTTGTAGTGCTGCCAGTCTCCTGATCAAGACATGACAAGAAACTATCATGGTAATATTCATGAAAGGCAAAAATATTGTGAAGACTTATCCTGACAGGTAATCATCCCAGAACATCAAAACGACATAACACTGAAATGGCAAGTTTAATACAGTGCTTTCATACTGTAAACCATCAAAAGATCTGGCTAGCATGTCTAGCGCACACAGCTAGCTAATGGCTTACCTCTACGTGTTTCTAAGGGATGGATTTTAAGTTGTAAAATATCTGATATTTGCCCAGGTTTTGCCTCACATGTTTTGCAGATCTGTCTCCACATGTCTCAGACATTAATGCTACTGATAAGCATTTGGCATCTGAAGTGTAGCCTTTCTGCATGATTCTGCTTTATTTTTCTTGGATCTTGTTATAGAATTAATAAAGATTTTCACATACTGTTTTTAATTCCCTTACAGTGTTCTGGAGTTAAATGCATAATTTTTTTACCTCTGTAATGCTGATCAAAAATAAATCTAGCAAACTTTTTTTATAAACCCTGAAGTAAAAATAGTATGATTGAATTATATTTAAAAAGTACTGTTACAGTGAGCTATGTACTTACAAACGGTAAAGGGAGTACATGTAGTTTGTTAAGTTCCAGCTAACAAAGGGCAATTTTATTAATGTTTTTGCTTTGTTGTTGCGATTTTTGGTTTCTTAATGTGTTTTCTCGCTTAAGGGCCACTGTAGGCTACTGCTTCTCATCCTCCTAATACTTGCAATCTCTCTCTCTCTCACTCTCTTTCACTTACACCAATCCCACCCTCGTGCACAGAAACACACACGTAGTAATTAATCAAGGCGCGCGCCACAGGCTGGAAGGATTGCCGCTATTTTTAAAAGCCCAGTCACTGTGTGGGCACCAGAGAGAGGGGGTGAAAGGGAGGGGAAGAGATGAGCTTATGAGATTTGAAGTGTCATAAAATATGTATAGTTATCATAATTATGCTGAAAAGATATATGAGTGCATTTAAACTGATGAGCGGAGAGAGATAGAGTGAGGCAATTTATCACAACTGCACTACTGCGCTCTTGAAGAGACACAAGAAAAACACATTTGGACAATGCTGTCTGAGGGTGTTGCTTGTTGTATTGAGTCAACATTCATTCTGTTAGATAGGCTGCAATTACTCAAAGGCTTAGCCTCCATCGCCGAGTAATAAGGCTTCAATGTTCAGAGAAAGAGCCCCTGTATCTCCAGTTGTCTGAAGGCGAGAAGGCCCTGTGTGGGTGCTTTGGTAGTGAAGACACTGGTTCTAACTTTTTGTGAAATCTGCAATCAAGCCAAGATTCCCTTACTTAGTTACAGAGAATTTGCCAACTCCACTTTTTTTCAACCTGCCACCATTTTTCATATATGGGATCCTTCACTTGAGCTCTCTCTTAAGCAAAATTCACTCATATTTCATCCATCCATCTTCAGTAAATGCCTTATCTTGGTCAGGGTGGTGGTGGATCTTGAGCCTATATCAAGAATGTTGGGTGCAAGGAGGGAATACTTGACTTCATTGTGCACGCACATTCATACCTGAGGCAAATTAGAGTCTACCTATCAGTTCATGATTTGGGGAGGTGGGATGAAACCAGAAGACCCAGAGGAAACCCATATGCAACGCTGTATTGACAGTTATTAAAGCTCAGGATGGAACTGGGTACCCTGAAACCGTGACGTGGTAACGCTACCTGTGACCCCCCCCCCCCCCCAATTTTACTATTGCATAAGTAGGATTACCATAGATATTGTATGACAATTTAATTCTAATCTATGTCACGCCTCTTAGTGGAACCTTAAATGTCTCTATTCACTGCTCCATGCATTGAGTGTGAGTAGCACATAAATATCATATTAATGGTTTAGTAATTTAGCAGCTATTCAATATTCATTACAGCAAGACATCAGAGGGGCATCAGAGAGATCAGATTGTGCCTTGTGCCTATGGTACCTGGAGTACCATGACATTGTGCTGATATATATATGATTCAGGTCCAAACGCGTTCCGGGTCAGATGAAATCTATTTTAGCAAAATAGTCAATTATTAGTAGGATATTAGATATTAGATAACCCTGCTGTCTGGGGTACCTGCAGCACAATTTCATTGCATCCTTTCTATCACATCCTTGCTATCCTCTATCTGTTTGAGAGATATTATATTCACTAAATAAGAATGCGATGAGGGAAGAAATCCAGAAATAGGCTTAACAAGATTAAAAAAAAATGTCTTCACCAATACAGTGTGGAAGTCTAAGTTAATATCAAAAGCTGCTTCAATAATGAATCACTTTGGTCGTAAGTGATCCTATTGGAAGCTACTGAGCCTATGTCATATCGTATTTGGGTCTGGAAGTGTTTCTTCACAATTTCATCACATTAGAATATTGCTGGGGAAAAAAACAAAGACAAACCAAAAAGAAAATAAATAAATAAAATCCCACGGGAAATAGACTTTTCCAAAAAAATTGGTTTTATTACTTGAACAAAAAACAAGGTTGTTTGTTGCAACAACTTTCTGCAAGACATTAAATACATATTGTGCTCTTTATTTTTTTATATTTAAAGAATAATTGTACACCAGAGATAATAAAAGAGATATGTGCACTGTTGAATTCTTTGTATATTTCTATAGTTCTGTTTGTCACAAAGAAGTTACACTTCCACTGTTGAATGAATATACAATAGCCTAGCTGAGTCTCATGTCAAACATGTCAAAAGTACGATTGCAGAGCCTTTCATATTGTTAAAACAAGCAATTAGGTATTAAAAAAAAGAGAGGACACAAGAAGCCTCAAGCAACACTAAAAATGGTTGAAGCATCAGTGTTTACAGCAGCTTCCTCATCAGGGTGTCCTCTGTTTCACTGTGGGGAAAGCATGCATTCTTATCAACTGTGAGATGAGGCCCAATTTAAGTACACTTAACATGTACAAACTAACAATAATGATGCATTTTAACTCAATATTGTGATATTTAATGATATTCATAGGCTGTGAATTCAATTGTGCTTAAAGAATGGGCTGATTTTTCTCTACTCAATAAACCAATAAGGCCAATTATATAATTATAAAAGGACTGTTTTATATTGGGGTTTTATCACTAATGAGGCAATAAAGTATCTGGCAGTGGGAAGAGTGAATAAACCTGAAATAAGGTGCAAGCAGCTTTATACAATAAAATATTTATTCTTGAATGTACACTAATTCTTTTATCTGAGATTTTCACTGAAACTGAGACATTTTCCCAACAAGTCATTTTCCCTCCATAATGATGGTATAAATTATATGCGCATGGTTCTGCACAAATACTATGTAGCTTCATGACACATAATTGGCAGTAATTACAAATGAAGTTGTCATTATAACTGTCATATGCAAAGAGTTATGAAATGATAGGTTAATGTGCTTTTGCAGGTGTAGTACTTCATTCACTGGTTGTCTCCATATTATAGCATTAACAAAGCTGTAAAAGTGTAAACGCTCTGTTTTTGTACAGACACACATAAACTTTCAGGTTTTTTCCTGGTCATGCTCAGTTGCTATTTTTGTCAGAAATGAACACACTAGAACTGTTGGAATGCTGAAATTATATTGTATATTACCACCATTAAATGCAGACTTAAGACAAAATATGCAACTATATGGGAAAGCCCTTAAAGTGGTAACTTTTTGACATGTTCTACTATATAAAGTTATGAAAACTACAAATGTTTCTCTTTTTCACACCTCTGAATCAGAAGGAAAGTTCTAGCATTTTAAAGACTCAATATGTAGGATTTAGAGGGATAAATAGAAATCAATTCTAGTATTCTTAAATATGTTTTCATTAGTGTATAATTAACTGCAAATATGAATTGTTAAGCTTAGAATGAACCCTTTATATCTACATAGGGAGCGGGTCCCCTTCCAATGAGCCGCCATGTTGTGCTGCTACAGTAGCCCAGAACAGACAAACTTCTAGAGAGTGCCTCCCAGGTTTCACATTTTCACAAGAGGTAGCGTGAATCAGGAAGGACAAACTGGAAGGAAGACAAAGAATAAGAAAGGAAAGGAATCAGTGTTTGCTGGTGCTGGCTAACAAGTTTGAGAATTCAAAATTTAAAAAAATGGAAGATTACACATGATGAGAAAACGCAAGTGTGAATGTAAGTATTGGTAGTATGCTACAGGCACCTGACAGCCATGGATTCTAAAACGTTCTTGGAATGGGAGGATTAAGGGAGTCGGGTTCAGTTGGTTGCAGTCAACTGGATTCTACTTAGTGGACCTTTAAAGTCTAGTTACCTGCAAAAGGAAGAAAAGAAAAGAAGAAAATTGCATTAAATTAAAGATTTTATTCCACTTCCACTGAAATACACCAAACATGGTGATTCTTTAACAATGTAAAATTAATTATTTAAGTTGTATTTAATTTAATATATAATAAATAATAAATATGACCATAAAAACTATGTACCCCTTTATTAATTTCCTCCATCTTTGCAGCTGTGTTTTTTTATCTAGCTAATGATCTTTACCTAGGGAAGACTAGGGAGGTTTCAAAGGAGAACAAATAAAATTTCTACATCATTTTTCAAGAAATATTCATTCATTGAATCATTCAATTATTCATATTTTTTTTTTAAGTGGAACCATCAATAGGCAGAAAAACCCAATTTTAGTCAAAACCTCATTTTTCATCACTGTTGGCTGTTTGCCAGAACTCAAAAACATCATGAATATTTTATCTAAATCCAGACAGGATTAAAGGAATAAGATAAAACACCATATAGTAATTCCATGTGGGGTTTGGAAGAGAAAATTGTGGAGTTGATTTGGACAGATAGAGTTTCTACCATTGTAATGGGCTTCTATGTGGAAAGTAAGACATGTAAAAGTAAGAAAGTAAGAAATATAAAGTTTTACAGAATCTTTAAGTGTATCCCCAGAGTAACAAACCAAACAACCAGTTGGGATTTTAGATTTAACCTTGCTATGAGTTTATGAAACTCATCATTATATACAGTATTCTTTTATATAAAAAGAATAAAATAAAAACACTTTATTCATATCAGATCTGAAATCTTTCTTCTGCAGTGATACTAATAAGTGGATGAAGTGGTTGATCATTATCCAGAGCATTGCTATGACTTGACACACAACCAGTCTCGCTGTCTCTTTCTGTCTCACTTATCTCACTTACGGTCACACACATACACACACATACTAGTATACACACCCTGCGGCATGTGCTCAACTATATGCCCATTATCGGTTTTGGTTCCCATGGAAACCCCAACCTGCTACTGCAAGACTGCAAGGTGGTGGTGACACTGTGTGTGACTATGCGTGCACAAACTTCCAAACCAGAGTGAATTAAGTATATTTATTTGACTATTCTGAAAAATAGTGATGAAACATCTCACACTCATGCACTCACACACACACACACACACACACACACTGCAAATATAGAATGATTTTTGTGAAGCTCAGCCCAGATTGGTTGGAAAGAGGGTGAAAATTTCAGTGCATAATGAACGACACTAAAAACACCCACATACTATACATATGAACATGCAAGTTTCACTGGCATTAATTATTCTTGTTAATCAAACATTACAAGTGTGAAGGGGGGGAATCTGAAATAACTGCCAACAGCAGAAATGAATAATTAATTTATATTTAGCTTTACTTACAAATCTTTTCACTCTTTATATTATTGAAATAGCAGGGACACAGTGTTGGGCTGCGTTTTTTCTCATTACTGTAATATTTTCTAAAATCTGTTCCATGTTTATGGGCATTTTTATGAATAGTGATAAGTAAAATATAATAATAATAATAATAATAATAATAATAATAATAATAATAATAATGATAGACAACAGTGCTTTCTGGCCTACAACAGCACAATGATTGAAATACCAGATCAAATAACAAAATATGATTGGCCACCATGATGGCACCCACTTCCTTACATTACATTTCTTTAGTAATTGTGTACTATATACAGTTGTATACAGTTACTGTTTCCACAGTTTGTATCATCCATATGACCATGGTAGTCATTATCTTTGCAACCTAATTGTTCCAATTGCCCAACAATTTTAAGATTATGAAGAGATAAGAAAAATTTAATTCATTTATTACTGATCAGGCAATGTTTTTCTTTTTCTTTCAAAGTCTCCAGTTTCAGTCAGTCTGTATCCACCATAGCCTCAGTTTTGATTCGAGGTTCGATGTGCATTCTGAGATGCTTTTCTGCTCACCTCAGTTGTTAAGAGTAGTTATTTGAGTTACTGTAGCCTCCCTGTCTGCTCAAACCAGTCTGGCCATTCTCCTCTGACTTCCCCAATTAACAAGGTGTTTCTATCCATGGATGTGTCCCATACTGGATGGTTTTTTGTTTTTTGGGGGGGTTTTTTGCTTTTCACACCTTTCTGTAAACCCTAGAGATAATTCTGCACGAAAATCCCAGGAGATCAGCAGTTTCTGAAATAACCAAAGCAACAGTAACATCACGCTCAAAGTCACTGTGGTAAGATCACATATTTTCCCCATTCTAATGTTCGATATGAACATTAAATGAAGCTCTTCACCTATATCTGCATGATTTTATGCATAGTACTGCTGCCACATGATTGGCTGGTTGGATAATAGCATAAAAGAGCAGGTGTACGGTGTTCCTGATCAAATGTACGGTTAACCTATATTAATTCTATTAATTATTATACTTTGACGCACAGATATTTTCCTCTGTATCTACCCGCTTCCATTTCTGTGACATGTCCCCAAAGAGGACAACTGTTTCAGAAAGAAGCAATTTCCTTTGCTACAATGTGAAGGCATGACAATATGTCTTTTATATACATATTTTTTAATTTTTAATTTTATTTTGTTTTTTTTAGATAAGTTAAAAAATCAGTCTTGTCTTCAGTCAGCTTACTGCAGAACTCTCAATAATGGGAGTACTCTCTTACTGTGTACCAGGTCATGATGGCATTATTGAATCTTTCCCTTGAAATGAGTGCTTTTGCTCTCATTTGTATTCCTTAACACATTTTAGAAATGTCTCAGATCACAGATTAAGAAGCAGTTCTTTAATTTGATAACAGTGCTGAAATGGCTTTGGTTTGAATAAGTCAAAAGCAGCTGAAGAGCTAAAAGTGCAGATACAGTTGCATAGAGTGTTTCTGAAACACAATCAGAGGATAATTGCAACATTAGAGAAACTTTTCAAGTCAAATTTTCTCAGAAATCGAGACAGAAAGCGAATCAGCAAACAGGAGACAGGAAACACAGGAAAAGGAATAATGCTAGATGAAAACACAAATGGTGAAATGCATGCTCTTACACTTCCTAAATTTGTAAAAAAAAATTCTCACAAAACAAGTTGAATAAAATGGAAGAGGTTAGGGTTAGGGGTGGCGTTAGCATTCATCAACAAATAAACCCATACACATTGCCCTTTTTATTCAGATACATCCAAATTTTTCATGAAAAATATAAAAAGGAAATGGAGTAATTCCTAGGGATGAGTTGAAATAACGAACAGGTGTTGGCGATCAATAGGCCAAGCAGGAAGCAGCATAAGTCATGGGTATTGACTGTCTGCAGATTGACTAAAAAATAAGAGGTCACAGAGTGAGAGCCACTGTAGGTGCCAGAAAGACCAGAGAAAATCATGTGCACAGACAAAAAGAATATGAGAGATCATATAAGGGAACAAAGAGGGAGGTAGGAGAAGGGGCATATTAGGAAGTATTAGAATGGGATAAGAAACCAGAAGTTAAAGAAACTTTTTGAGTTTCTGCTCAGTCACAACTTTCGAGTGAAAGACATTTTTACGTGAGATCTTACTTGCTGTATTTTTGGTTAGTAAGAGCCAGAGATATGTGGCCAAGTCTAGCTCTATCTTGTGCTTGCTCTAAACAGAAATGGACAGAAACAGACCAAATAATATACACTGAGGCTTCATTCACTGAATCACTGAATTAGCTATCCCCTTCATAGTACTGCTCCTGGCAATGCTAAGTTTTGGTTCATTGTACATTTAGCTCTTTGTTTTGACCTCAGCCTTGTTTACTATTCCACTGTTTGTTCTGTCTAGTTTGCTTATTTGCCAGTCACCTGATCCACTGTCTTTTTATCTTCTTGAGTATTACCTATCCCTTCTGGTTTGTTTGCTCCAGAGGTTTTTAATAAAAGTCAAAACCTGCACTTGCATCTGTCTGTCCACCTTTATGATGGAAGACTATTCCAATAACATGGTCACAGCAGGTTACAGTGAAATTCAGCAAGCCCTCACCGCTAAAGGCTGTGTAATCAACAGATATCTGCCATCCTTGTCTCTCTAGGGAATCTTGCTAACCAGTTTCAATGTCAGCTGTTCACAGTTCAGTAGCGACAGTGCCTGCTCCATGCAATTGGCTTCTCATACACAGAAAATATGAGAGAGAGAGAGAGACAGAGAGAGAGGGAGAGAGAGTCATAGAAGTGGTAAGGCTTTTTTGTTAAAGTACTTTTTGTCACAAAATGAAGGATCATGTCTAACAATCTTATGGCAGGTTTATGGAGCAGTTTTGCTAGCTGTTGAATTACCTTCATAATGGCAGAGGAACATCAAACAAGGGCAGCATTTTGTAGCACAATATGTGGAATTCCAACACTTGCTGCTGGAATCAAGTAGAATGAACATGGATCCCATGCAGATCATCTAAATCAGGTTGACTTTCAAATAATGTTAAAGCCATTGAGTGGGTTCTGTTTCTAATATGGAGAGGCTTCCAACTACATTGCTCAGTGTCCATTCTACTAGAAAAAAAGCTCATCACCTTGGTCAAACAACCACATGCTATTGCAGTGAGTACCCACTCTGCTATTTCACCTAAACAATTCTGTATTACCCTGTAGCCAGTGTAAATTCTGTATTTGTGGTATTTGTGTAAATTCTGTATTCAGTGGTAACACTGAGGTGTTTCAGGAATTTCATAGATCACAGTTCATTATATAGGACTTGATATGTCAAGGATGGAAAACCAGTAAGTGCGTCACCCATCAAACTATTCTGTACCTTTACACCAGTCCTTGACAAATAGAGGAGATTTATTTTCACAGAGTCCCCCAACAATTCCATTGCTAGGTCTGCACAGGCTTCAGTTGTACATATCAAGCATAACCAATTCCAAGCACGAGATCACATCCCTTTCCCCTCATTGCATGACAAGTGGCAGTTTCACCTCACAATAACCATAGCCTTTACCTCAGTTACAAGAGTCTATATCAATCAATAGACCTTGCGTCTATGCTCTACATATACTCCTAGTTACTACTCCACTTAGGTTACATTGCCCAATTAAAATAAAGCCATTGAGAAGCATATCTTTATGCTGCTTACACAACCTTCCCAGTCAGTAATGCATCATGTTTTATGAACATTTACAAACATTAGATCAAACCATCAGGTGACATGGTGGTGCAATGGTTAGCACTGCAAGAAGGTTCTGGGTTCTAACCTGCTTCTTGTACCTGCAATGGTTTCCTCCAGGTGCTGCAGTTTCCTCCCTCAGTCCAAAAACATGTTGTTCGGTCAACTGGTGACTCTAAATTGCTCATAGATGTGAATGTGAGGGTGAATAGTTGTCTGTCTCTGTGTTAGCCCTCAGATAGTTTAGCGACTGGCCCTGGGTGTACCCCACCACTTGCCCCAAGTCAGCTGTGATTGGCTCTAGCTTCCTGCAACTCTGACGGTTAAGTGGTATAGATCCATGGATGGATGAATGGATGGATAGATGGATGGATCAATGGATGGATGAATGGATATGAAACCTGTAGTGGAACGTCAGGACACAAGGGTGCGCTATACAGAGTATCACTGATGGAGTGTATAAGTGAATACGAAATTAAAACGAGACTGAAGTGTACTGTTACAAGGCTGTCACCCTGTTGTCGTCTTTATTAGTTAAGGCTCAAACTACATCATCGTACATGGTATCAGAAGTGCGTGATAAGAATCTGTCAATAGAAAAAGAATTTCACCTGTCAGTGACTGTTTTGCCCAGAGGTAGACCAAACAAGTGCGCACTACTAAGCAAGTGAGTTCGCTACCTCATTGACTTGCCTTCGGAAAGAAGAGGGGAGGAATAATGAGAGGATGAACCAGGTATTCACGATTCCGCCCCCGGGAAGTTTCAACTTCGATGAGCCAAGCAGTTGGACTCAGTGGCTATGATGCTTCGAGCGATTTAGGGTAGCATCAGGATTAGCAGAGAAGAATGAGGAATATCAAGTCAACTCTCTACTGTACATAATGGATGAGAAAAGTGATGACATTCTGAACATACTCACGTTGGATGACAACGAGAAAAAGAAATACACAGATGTGTGTAGAGCCCTGGGTGAGCATTGTATTGGCAAACACAATGTTATATACGAGAGAGCCAGATTTAATAGCAGATATCAACAGCCAGGCGAAACAATGGAAAACTTACTCCTGGTTGAAGTCATCGAATCACCAGGAACAGTCTTGGACTTTAAACCTGACCCTAGTATTAAGTGTATTAGTTGTAATTGAACTATACAGTGTAACCCAAATGAGGATGGGATCCCTTTTGAGTCTGGTTCCTCTCAAGGTTTCTTCCTTTTGCCATCTCAGGGAGTTTTTCCTTGCCGTCGTCGCCACAGGCTTGCTCATTAGGGGTATATATAGATAAATGTATAGAGTCATAAGTTTATATTCAGAACTCATATACTTTTGTGAAGCTGCTTTGAGACAATGTCTGTTGTTAAAAGCGCTATACAAATAAAAAATTGAATTGAATTGAAAACTTCATCACTGATGTTCATAAGCTTGCTGAACACTGCCAATATGGCGTTCAACTTGAAGAGATGATTAAAGATCGGATTGTAGCAGGGATCAGAGACGCAAAATTGTTACAAAATTTAAAACTACAGTTAGATCCAAAGCTCACCTTGGTTAAGACAATAACACAAGTTAGACAAAATGAAGAAGTAAAAAAAACTGCAGCCATTAATTAGATGTGAAAAGACAGAAATTAAGGAAGGCAATGTGGATGCTATAGCTGCAAGAAAACAAGGGAAACCTAAAATGGCGATGCAAGCACAGAAAAGTAACGCTACCCAGAGAACAGAAATGTACGAAAGATGTGGGAGAAGCCCTCAACATGCATGGAAAGAATGTCCAGCCAGGGAAGCGGAGTGCAGAAGATGTAAAAAGAACGGCCATTTTCTGCACTGCGCAGGACCGGACAAAGAGTAGAGTCTATTGAAGACACGCAAGAGATGGAAGAAAGTGCATTCATGGGAGCAATTGAAAGTGAGAAACAAGATGTATGGAGACAGGACATACAGATGAATGAAGAGCTGGTTAACTTCAAGTTAGACACGGGAGCGGCTGTCACAGCCATACCAGAATCCATATACTCAAAAGCCAGAGGTGGTAATTTACAGAATGCACAGAGGATGATTAGCGGTCCCAACAACCATCCACTAACTGTGTTAGGCACGTTCAGGGCATGCCTGGAAAAGGGCAAAAAGAAGACAGAGCAGGAAATATTTGTCTTTAAAGATTTAGTGATGCCACTGCTAGGTCTTCCAGCCATATAGAGCCTACCGCTACTGCAGCAGGTAGCTGCAGTTCAAGGGAATAAATTCAAAATGATGTTCCCAAAAGTTTTCTCAGGCTTAGCTACGCTGCAGGGTAGCTATAAGATAGAGCTAGCTGAGAGAGCGGTACCATACGCCCTGTCAGCCCCTAGATGTGTAGCATTGCCCCTTATGGACAAAGTAAAATCAGAGCTCCAGAGGATGAAAGATATGGGCGTGATCTGACAAATTCAAGAGCCGACCGAGTGGTGTGCGGGAATGGAGGTTGTGCCAAAGCCCAATGGAAACATCAGGATCTGCGTAGATCTAACAAGGATCAATGAGAGCGCGCGTCGTGAGAGACACATACTCCCAGCCGTGGACGACACACTTGCAAAACTAGATGGTGGTGTTCTCAAAACTGGATGCCACATCTGGATGTTGGCAAATTCCCATACATGAAGACTCGGAGCACTTAACAACTGTCATAACGCCTTTCGGGAGGTATTGTTTCAGGAGACTTCCATTTGGGATCTCCTCAGCGACTGAACATTTTCAGCTGAGAATTTCCCAGATCGTTGTCAGCACACCAGGAACACTGTGTCATGCAGATGACGTCTTGGTGTTTGGTAAAGACCAAACCTTGACTCTTGTCTCAGTCGACGCATCATCATATGGCCTGGGAGGAGTGCTAATGCAGTGTCAGCCAGATGGAGAATTCAGACCATTGGTGTACACATCCAGAAGTCTAACACCCACTGAAACTCGATACGCACAGATCGACAAAGAGGCTCTTGCCGTGACCTGGGCTTGTGAACGACTGAGTGCCTATCTTCTGGGACTAGACTTCACGGTACCTACGGATCACAAACTTCTGATCTCATTGTTGGGTACCCGACCACTGGATGACTTACCTCCACAAATACTCAGATTCAGGATAAGAATAATGAGATTCAAGTACAGAATCATTCACATACCAGGAAAACAGCTGGTGGCTGCCGATGCGTTGTCACGGGCGCCACTTGGACCAGAAAACAAAACCGAGTGGGATGCCCTGGAGAAGTCTACATTGACTATGTCATGGAACATATACCTGCAACAAAAACCAAACTGGATCAAATCAAAGACATGCAGAACAGAGACGGAACAATGAGACAACTCGGAGTGTACACGGATAAAGGATGGCTGGTGCATAGAGCAGCAGTTCCTGAGAATCTCTTGCAGTATTGGCCATACAGAGCAGACATACATGTGGCTGATGTACAGAGAGATGCTAGACAGAATCCACCATGGACATCATGAAGAAGTGCTTTGCCAGAGCACAACAGTTCATGTGGTGGCCAGGTTTAGCTAGTGTTCTAACTAGTGGAGAGATGCGAGGTGTGCAGCCAGCACTCGAACTACCACACTTTTTGATCAAAAGAATCAAAAGAAGGCTTATGGAGCGAGACACAGAGCGAGAGAGCTGCCATTACTTGAACCAGGTCAGAGAGTATGGATCCGGTCAGCAAAGACCACTGTAACAGTCCAAGCACCATCGTCAACTCCAAGATCATATGACGTGGAGACGTAGCTGGGAACACTGAGAAGAAACCGAGCTCAGCTCACTGCTCTTCCAGGACCAAACCCCCCTGATTCAGGGCCAGACCAGCCTGACTCTAATGTGACTATGACCAGATGTTGGAGAATCTCCTGTCCAAAGACTGGAGTGGTAACACTTTGCACAGCGGCCTGCTGTGAAAAGGGCAGAATAAATCCCTACAGCAGCGTCAGAAGGGTCAGGTAGTCTACCCTGTCCTTCAAGTTAGGAAAAAAAGAGAAAAAAATATATATGTTGGAAAAAGAAAAGAGAAATTTATGTTGTTCAGAAAATGAAAGCGCACAATATTGAAATTGTGGTTTGTTCTATGACCATATTGCCTTATTGTTAGAATTTA
>JAQQZR010000008.1:5681275-5703687 GCA_030068235.1 Notoglanidium macrostoma
TCAGAAAATGAAAGCGCACAATATTGAAATTGTGGTTTGTTCTATGACCATATTGCCTTATTGTTAGAATTTAAAGGTAGAGTTCAAAGGAATATGGTAAATAGCTAAAAGGGGGGGCTGTAGTGAACCATCAGAACACAAGGGTGTGCTATACAGATAGAGTATCACCGATGGAGTGTATAAATGAATAAGAAAATAAAACAAGACTGAAGTTTGCTGTTACAAGGCTGTCATCCTGTTGTCGTCTTTATTAGTTAAGGCTCATCCTACATCATCATACAAAACCATTCACAGAAATTCCAAGAAACTAGAACTTTTAAACCATAACATTCATATAAACTGAAACTGATTCTAATGTAAACTTGACCATCACTGAACATGTTTCCTTTATAATTAGGACACACTGAATTAACTTTGAAACAAATCAATTCCCCCTTTTAATAAAAAGTGTGAAAAGGCCTTTTGAAACAATTTGCAGCAAACCAGTGAATGCCTGCTCTAGGTGTTCCCTTTCTTCAAATCTTGCGTGGGCTTCATCTTTTCAGAACGGACAGCACTGCTAATGCGGTCCTGTCTCTACTAAATATAAGACAGGTGTATGACACACCTCTTAGATTGGAGCCCCCGGGAACCTGTCTGTCCACTGTCTCTGCCTCCGCAAAAATGGAGAGATAGGTCTGTGCTTCCACTTCTCTGTGGGTGACATCCATGCCCCCTTTCTCTGCCTACATTCTGTGATTTCTGACATTGCCACCTTTCTTAAGTCATTGTCTCCTGCTCCTGATCCAATTTTCCCCCCTGACAGCATGCTGTAGGCTTTTTCTTCAGAAACAAATTTACACTATTGAGAAAGCAGCATTGCAAACCAATGTAATCCTTAATGGTCACTTAGTCAGGTTTAACATATTTTCTGTAACGTGTGAGGGAAGGAGGGAGAGGAACGAACTCAGTCATTGATCTTATATTGGTGCTGGTGTAAAAGAGTACCCCTGAGACCTGCCTAATGAGTTGTTCTCTCTGTTTGTGCGTGCCTTTGGTTTTAATCGTTACTTGATTACGATCCAGTTGAAAATGGATCTCTGCTGTGTAAAGCAATTATTTTGCAATAAGACACAATTGCACTCACTGTAAAAAATTAATGTTACCACATTTTTACCTGCATTTCAGCCATTAAAGATTCCTATACATGACTCATGAATGTTTTCATTTCAACTTCATTTCAACATATCCCTTTCCCAATATGAATATAGATGACGCTGACTGTATTAGTTACTACAGGTATATTGAGCTGTACTGCTATTTCCTTTTCTATCACTCCAGCAATTCAGTCAGCTTCTCTCTCAATACAGCGCTGAAATGGAGCTGAACTAAATATAGCCTGAATCGCTTTGCTGCCTCTCTTAGAAAGTACGGCCACCCCACACATCTGATCACCAATTCAATTGTATGTTTTTTTTATCAGCATAGAACAGAGGGATGAAAGAAGAAGAGAAAACTTTCAAGGTGAGCCTTGAGGAACATTTGATCTTATTGATTAATGGTGAGGTGACCAAACTGAAGCGCTCATTAATACTTCACCCCATGGGGCCATCGGTAGCCATGTCAACAGAGAGGAGCCAGAACTCGCGGCAAGAAACCTGAGAATTTTAGGTTTGCTTTGTTTTGCTTTTAACTTAAATGTGACATTGTTTCAGTTCCTACAACCTCATCTTTCACTTTAAACTGGCTCTGTAATTCAGCTCCTGGCAGGCTTATGTTCTCAATCAGCCACAAGACTGTCACTTAGGAGTAGGAAGTGTTTTTGTATCACTTCTGACTGACTGAAAGGAAGCAGGCCAAAAAAAATCTAGCAGTTAATTAGCAGTAACAGAAGGAAATAGAGTTATCTGGTATTGTACATCAACTACAGCGATCATTGAGGATGTCATCCATATAACAAATATTGTTGATTTTTTTTGTATAGAAATTATGCAGCTGGCCCCCAAAAATGCAACCCTGCAGGAAATAAAGAGAAAAATTTAACTGAATTTGATTATATTAAATTATAAGGAAAGTTACAACTGTTTACCAGGTTTTTCACACTAGCCTTCAGAGTTTGCTGATATTATTTAACATGAATTTGAAATCTTAAGACTGGGAAACATGTATCTTCTATACAGACTCGTATAAAAATGAAACCTTTAGCCACGTAAAAAAAAAAAAGAGAGAGTGGGAGTTGGCATCCTCCGAAGCCTTCTAGCAGCATTTAGAATTCATAGGTACTCAAGCAGAACAGGGGTGGCAGATTTAATATTTAGCTGACACTATTTTATAAACATTCCCACTGCTTCCAGTTGGAATTTTTTTCTCTCCTGCTCCTCCGGTAAGAAAAAAAACATAATCCAGTGGCATGTGTTTTAGTTTAGTTACAAGTGTAAGGTCTTGTTTCTGATTTATACAGACATCACCATTTTAAAGAAAGGGCAAAATGTAAAGAGGGACAGAAAAGAATGGGCAGGTGGAAATGGCAGAGAAAGACAGACAAGAAACTAAAGAACAGAAGTGGGGAAGTACAGGTCGCAATGGGCAAGGCAGGAGATAGAGGGGAATAAAGCAAGATTAGATAGAGTGAAGAAAGGCAGACTGAGATACGAGTGAAGAAGAAGAGAGGCATGAAGAGACAACATAAAAGTTACAGAACGCACATAATGATATATAGCAGTAAAAAGATCCTAGAAAGGAACTGTAAATCTTAAATAGGTTTCTCAAATTGTAAGAAACAAACAGGCCTGACAGCTGGTTTCTGCACAAGATATTTATAAAAAGATATTTATTGTTTTGTATATGGGGAAGAACACCTAGTCAAAGCAATGTGTGGAAATTGCTTATTTAGTGTTAAAAAAAAATGTTTCTCTGTACACTTTCTTGGCTCTACATATGAAATATAAAAGAATCAGGAGCTAAGGTTTGAGTGAGCGGTGGGGATGGCAATTTAATTAATTTGAAGTTCTCTTTTTGTGAGATCTGCTATAATCTTTCTATCCCATGCATTAAGCTCAGAGTGCATAGTACATTTAGCTCATGCATTAACCTCATAGTGTTTGGTACATAACCAGTAATACTCATACATTAACTGGATTAATAGAGATATTAAATGGCATGTAGTATAATAAATATGATAAATGTAAGGTAATCTAAAATAAATGAAGGATTTATCAGCCATTACATTAAAACCACCTGCCTAATATTGTTTAGCTACATTTAGATATGTGGTACACGTTAAAATGAGATCCACATGAATGCCAGAACCAAAGATTTCTCAGCAGAACACTGCCCAGAGCATTACACTGCCCCTACCGGCTTGCTTTTTGCCCATAGTGCATCCTGATGCCATCTCTTCCCCCGGTAAGCAAAGAACATCCAGTATGTAAAAGAAAATATGATTCATCAGACTACGCCACCTTCTTCCATTGCTCCATGGTTCAATTCTGATTCTCACGTGCCCACTGGCAGGGGTCAGCATGGGCACTCTGATTGGTCTGTGGCTACACAATCCTATACAGCAAGCTATAATGCACCATATGCTCTGACACCTTTCTGTCATAGCCAGCATTAACTTTTTCAGCAATCTGTGCTGCAGTAGCTCTTCTGTGGGATCGGACCACATGGACTAGCCCCATGTGCATAAATGAGCCTTGGGTGCCCATGACCCTGTCGCCAGTTTACTGGTTGTTTTTTCTTGGACCACCGGTCATCTTGCCATCACAATTTGGCCCTTGTCAGAGTTGCTCAGAACCTTACGCTTGCCCATTTTTCCTGCTTCCAACACATCAACTTTGAGAACTGATGGTTCACTTGCTGTCTAACATATCCCACCCCTTGACAGGTGCCATTGTAATGAGATTATGTTATTCACTTCACCTGTCAGTGGATTTAATGTTATGACAGATCAGTGTACATATTGCTCAAGATTGTTTTTTATCAGTGAGTAATTTTAAGCAACACCAAACATCTCAAGTCAGCATGAGAGAGATTTGGATAGGAAAGGAGTGCTGTATATAATGAAACAACCCAATCACCTGACCTTTACACAACAGAGCTGCTCTGGGAGGCGGAAATGAAAAGTTTGAGAAAGAGACCGGTGCAATCTACTCCACAAACTTCTGGGAAAACCCAGAAGAGGCGAAGCAGTGCATCTCTGAGGAACACTCTGAACGCTTGTCTTTTTATTTTTTTTTAACTTCTAGTAACTTCAAGTTACTTTCTTTTCTAAATAATGCTAGAAAATGCTTGGGTTTTTTCTTTCTTTCTTTTAATGGGCTATATAATTCTGAGGCTTGCTTTCAGGCCAGGTCTTGTGTGTCATAAAGTAAAACAGAAGCAGTGTCTAAGCTAAAACTTCAAAGGAATATTTAAGAATAAGAAAATAATGATCTACAGATAAAAAGAAACAAGAGATTGGTTTAATCAAGCAAGAACAAGAAAGATAGTTCGAAGTTCAATGATTCTACCAGATATTTAAAAAGTCCATTAAAAGAAATGGGGGCTTTCACAAAGGAGGAAAAGTGTAGAGCGTTCAAGATGTAGACTGAAAGCATGAGTGTAGCGTATTTAAAAAAACACTTGGCATTTGTAAGAGAAAAACAAATGAATGACAAACTGCAAAGAACCACCAAGGAGAGCTATTTTTAAACTAGAGTTTGCATTAATAATACATAGAAGCATTGTTCATTGAATGTAATGTTTCCAGGTCACTATCTACTGTGTGTACAATAATGGTGTGAATCTCAGGGGGTCTTTTTAAGAAGAAGCCTGTTAATAATTAGTTCAACATTTTTTAATGTTATTAATGGGCCATGAAATGTGAATTCATTGCATTTATTTTATAGTTAATTCAGTTTAATTGTCTTAGCCTGCTCTCCATTCAGCAAGAACAAAATCGGCACATGATTATTGCAAAATTTTCAATAGATTAATTAGTTTATTACCTGAGTTGCCAGGAAAATAAACACACCATTAGCATTACATATTATACAATACTGTGCAAAAGTCTTGAGCCACCCCTTACCACTCATTTTGCTAGGAGAATGATACAATACGTACAGTGATTTATTGCAACATGAGCAAGCATACATTTAAATGCAATATATAGCACAAAGAGACGTGGTATAATTCTAATAAGCTTTAAAGTTAATATTTGGTATGACCACCTTTATTCTTCAACATTAGATGACTGTACTGTACTGAAGATGACTGTACAGCCTGAACTCTCTTAGGCAAGCTTTCTTGGAATTTCTTTAAGTAGTCTTCGGGAATAGTTCTCCAGGCTTCTTGAAGGACATTCCAAAGCTATTCTTTGGATGTTGGCTGCCTTTTGTTCCATTCTCTATCAAGGCAATCCCACACTGCTTCAGTAATGTTGAGATCTGGGCTTTTGAGGAGGCTGATGCATGACTGATAGTGCTCCATTGGGGATTTTTTTTCTTCTATCGAGGTATGCAAGAAGCCTGGAGAACTGCTCATCAAGACTATATTAAAAAATACAAGAAGGCCTGGCTCTTTGGAAGCAAAATATGAAGAAATGAGGGGTGGCTCGAGACCTTTGTACAGTATTGTGTATTGCATGGCCTTGTTGGTTATTTCCCAGCATTGTTATATAATTTGAATTGCAATCTAGCTATTTTCTTATAACCTGTAATTGATATAATGACTAGACTTAATAACTAGAGATCACCAATCAACCCCAGGCTTAATTATACTGTATTTCAGTTTATTCAGTACAGTACAGTACAGTACAGTTGTTAGAACTTTAATTATAAATTAAGCTTTATCTTCTGAACTGAAACTTATTTTATTGCAGTAAACCTAAAATTATGTCAGTTGATGTTATAGGACATTATGTAAGGTTTTAAAGAATAGTATTTTGGTTATGCTGAGTTGAGCACAGTTATGCCTATGGGTTCAGCTACAGTTCATGGTTGATTTGTTTTAGTGTTCCACCTCCGCACCTCCTCTATACCTCCCTCTGCCATTCTTTGAGATTTCTCGATGGCTCTGTGTTTTTTGTTTTTATCTTTATTTCTCTTTTTTGGATACGGGAATATTTGAGTGTGAAAATTAAATACTTTAATCATGATGTGTTGACAGTGATATCTAAACACCAATAAGGAAAAAATAGCAAACAATAGCAAACTGGATTTTTAAGTGAAAAAGATTTGTAACACTATAAGTGATTATTCAACAATAATATTCAGTGTAATTCTTTAACCTTTGCTTTCTACATGTTTTCATTTCAAGCCTTGTTATTTGTTTAGAAAGAGAACAACCTCATAAATTCACAAATCTTTATTCAGTTTTTTAAGATACAATAAATAATTTATGTATTAAATACATATATTTACTGGGAGGCGTTTTGAAATAATTGTAATTATTAGGTACTGTACTGTTAGGTCCAAATTGTTCATAGAGAATAACCTACAGTTTTAAGTAAAAATTTGACAAAAGTGTTGGAACTTGGACTGACTACCTTAACAAAAGAAAGTCCACAAGTCAAATGAAGGATGGAAATATTGAAGCAACACTGAAAGGTTAAATTTATTGACACCCGCTGGACTACTTCAAGTTTCAGTATTATGTACAAAATAGTTCATGCAGTGGCACTGAAGTTTCATAAGAAAGTGCAAGACAGAAAAACTCAGAAAGAGCATCGCGCATGCTGCATCTCCAGCAAAGAACCCAAGGACGTGCAAATATTAATGATGATAAATATTTCCTCCAACCGTGCGAAAACAAAAATACAATTAAACGTCTTTCGAAAAAGAAATACACCCACGGTTTCAGATGCATAGGCTACGTTTACTCCATTCAGCTGCATGCATTTTGGAAGTTAAAAGTTTTAATAGTTCTCTCTTTGCACTTGAGGTAAAAACGTGTAAACATAGTTTCACTGTAAAGGTCAAACACCCCGAATGCAACAAAACATTTTAACATAATAGATATATTTATAAAAGAAGAAGAATTAAACATTAATAAACATCTATACATTCTCAATATTTTCAGCGTGCAAATTCCATTTCTGTGACAGTCACTGTAATGAATGAGACTTTTAAAGATGCTTGAAAGTCCCGTTCAGCTTTTCCTCGACAAACTCAAACGACGAAACGAGTTGCATGTCCTCGCGCAGCACAATACGAGACCAGGCGCGCGGCGATCCTCCGCCCCGGGTGCACGGATCTGTGTCCTCGCGCTCGGTGCTGTTACCCGAGTCCGATCATCACCGCCTCGACGTCTTTAGACGGCCGCCGCTCTTTCACCAAGAAGTTGATCATGCTCTCGGACTTGATCATGAGGTTGCAGCCGAGAAAGAAGATGCCGAAGACGACTGTAAGAGAGAGCACGCACAGCACCGCGATCTGCACGGCGCGCGTCACGAACAGCTTGCGCTCGTCCGGCTCGAGCACCAGAGATCCTCCACCGGCGCCGCCCCCATCGCTCGCGCTCACCTCGTCCACCAGCGTGCCCGCGAGCTGCTGACTGCTGTTGAGCAGAGCGCCGTGCGCAAACAGAGTGCTGTTAAAGATCGTCGCGTTCATGGCTGGGTTCGTCCCTTAGTCATGCAGATGTTCACCAGACGTCTTGTTTGCGCGCTTGCTTCTGCTTCTGGTGGGTCATGTGGGGGGAAAAGTCCGCTGGAAATGAATTAGCCGGCTAGTTGTGAACTTTTATCAGAAAGTCTCCGTCTCAGGTGGCGCTTCCAACTGGAGTGAAGAGCATGATGGTGCGTAAAGGCGCAGGAAACTAGTGAGCGATGAAACTGCGCTCTTCCTGGACATCATATAGTCTTATAGCTTCATTGTGTGTGTGTGTGTGTGTGTGTGTGTGTGTGTGTGTGTGTGTGTGTGTGTGTGTGTGTGTGTGTGAGAGAGAGAGAGAGAGAGAGAGAGAGAGAGAGAACTCTCTCTAAGGAAGGTAGTTTAGTCATAATAAGACAGAGAGATATCAATCCATAAAAGTGCACTATACACTTTCAGAAAAAAACGGGTACTAAAATGTCTCTTTCCTTGTCTCTGATGTGATACCTTCCAGGACGCACTTTTGTGACTTCAGTAGGTATCTTTTACCTAGGAAGTCCAAAAGGTAATTAAAGTCCAATACCTCATATCTATAAGTACATTATATCGATGTTTCCAGGTGAAAGATACTCATAAAAGGTATAAAACATACCAGTACAACCCCAGCAACAAGAGACAGTACAGATTAGTAGCCTACAATTTCTATCGGAGAGTGTATACATCTATTTATTTCCTCACTTTCAAACCCTGCAAGGAAGTGCTGGAATTTTTTAATATTGGAGTTCAGATATACATGCCATTGTCAAAAGTAATTTAATCTTATCCCTTTGTCAATTATTCAGTGGATATAGTCATACACCAATTATTGGCACTTTGACTTTTCAAATTATATCACTGTACTGATTGCTTGTCTTGAAATCCTGATCTCAAGCTAAATGCATTAGAATTAGAATACATGAGGAAATGCAATATGAATGAAGTCATACTTGGAGAGTTACATTTATCCAGAGTGACATACAAGATGACGTTACATTTCAGAGTTACATTTTTGTTGCTGAAAAACTACAAACTGGTCTTTTACAAGGAACACAAGTAAAAAAAACAAAACTATGAGATAGATAGATACATAAATAGATAGATAGATAGATAGATAGATAGATAGATAGATAGATAGATAGATAGATAGATAGATAGAGCTGAATCTAGGGCTAGCAAGGAAATTTTAAGGGTCATATGAGGAACTAAGGAGCCCGAGAACCCAAAAATATTCCGGCATGACAACGTTCCTGTGCACAATATGAACTCCATAAAGACATGGTTTGGCAAGATTGGAATGGAAGAACTTGAAAGACCTGCACAGAGCCATGACTGTAACCCCACTGAACACCTTTAGGATGAACCAAAATGCCAACCGTGCACCAGACCTCTCCTCCAGAGATCACTTCCCAACCTCACCAGTGCTCTTGGGGCTGAATAGGCAGAAATGCCCACAGCCGCACTCAAAAGTCTAGTGTAAAGCTTTCCCAGAAGAGTGGAGGCTGTTATAATAGCAAAGGTAGAACCATATATGAAATTGGATGTTTAAGTGTCTTATGAGGAAAATAGCTACAAGTTTATAAATACTGCCAGGAAGCCCAATGTACTGCCACTGTATATAATATTATCCAACAAATCAACAAATTTCTTTATAAACTTCTTACAATATTAAGCAAAGTAACGTTGCTAAACTTACGTGACACAACTTCAGCTAATTTGGCTTTAGCTTAAGTTTATTCACTCTTAAATATCTGTGCAGCTGTCCATAATTGATTTCGGTGTAAATAGTTAATAGCTTAAGGTAGCATAAATAGACTAGTTAAGCTTAAACATGGGTAGCTAGTGTTACTCACACTGCATTTCAGTGACTTTACAAGCATCTTGACTGATTCCTGTTCATATGGAGTCAATCTGCAAAACAAAAAGTTTATTTCGGGTGGCAAAAAAGCACAATACATTTTTCATTGCAGAATTTCAGAGAAGGCAGCAGTCACGGTAACTTTATCTGAAAAAGCTGTCACTTGTACGGCTCCCATCATAGCTGTTTCTAAATGAAAACCACTTAAAGTCTAGTCTCTTTTGGCCTTCAAAGTTGTCAAAATGTCTCAGAAGTTTGAAGCGCTTTGATTATTTACACAGTACAAACCATAGTGTCATTAAATGAAGCTCAAGGAAATGAACAAGTCTGTTTTAGAAAGCCAGCGGAAAGGACTTTGCTGAGTAGCATGCAGGCGTGTGGTGTGGGCAAATGTCAACCTGACAGGAAAAGTACAGGAAGGAACAGGCAGTGAATTAAGAAACAACAAAAGGCAATATTGACAGAACAAGTGCAAACTTCTTCAGTACAAATGGAGATGCCTGGACTATCATAGAAGCTTGTTATATGAAAATTAAGATGCCTAAACTGTCAATTTTATTCTGAACAGTGGCTATTTCCAACCGGAAGTCTGTTATGTGTGTTTATCTGTTTATCTCGACTGTCAAGAAAAAGAAAAGGAAAAATCCAGTGTGTATGGAAGTGTGTGGAAACTTAGCTTACTATTTCTCAAAATATCCTTTTTATACGTGGATGGATTTGGCAAATTGATAGTTTTAAACAGTATTAACAGTTGATTTGTATCTAAGAGAAAGATTTGGTCTTACACTATGAGGTAATGGCCTTTAATAATTTTTGGAGAAATGATAAGATAAAGTCAACTGGCATTTCACTGATATCAGTAGCAATAGCTCTCTAGAGGTTTGTCCATTCTGGGATTCTGTAGAAGTCGACTCACACCTTATGTAGATATACAGGCCTCATTCTTAGCTTACAAAAAGCTTATGATTTG
This sequence comes from Notoglanidium macrostoma, assembly GCA_030068235.1. NCBI lineage: Eukaryota > Metazoa > Chordata > Actinopteri > Siluriformes > Auchenoglanididae > Notoglanidium > Notoglanidium macrostoma. The sequence continues at coordinate 5,691,690 of JAQQZR010000008.1, forward strand.
TAGTTACAGGAAATTATACACAAATGAAAACACACTTATGTATTCCATAAGTATACTTTGTATATATGGAATATATATGTATATTTATAAAAAATTATATATATATTTCTGCTACTAGATACCATCAAAATCATACATAGTGGATGTTTAAGACAAAATCTGTCTCAGGACAGCACTAAATTTAAGCTGCTTTATTTGAGTAGTGGAACAGAAGATTCTTATAGCTTAATGATGGATGATGGATGAGGTTTCTACAGCAGTGTCTAGGATGTTTTTCTGCCATTTTCATCTTCAGTCTCAGTAGGGTTGAAAAAGAGAGTCTGGATCGGCCTCTGGTATACACCGCTGATTTGAGTCTAAACCAGCTGAGTGAGATTGGATAATGATTTGCAACCCATGACACTGAAAGGGCTCTTTCACACATCACTGATCACAATGGAAATCCATGTGACACAGTGCAAGGATTTTATTTATCTATTTATTTATCTATTTATTTATTTATTTGTTTATTTTCCCCTGATTTTCTCCCTAAATTAGTCATGGCCAATTCCCACCCACCAGACAGCTCTCCCCTATGAGTTACCAACTAAGGAGGTACTAAGGATGCTTCCTCCTAGGCACATGACACCAGCCAACCGCATCTTTTCAAACTTCTGCTCATGCAGTGTCAGGGGCAGCATATCACACATGTTATCTGCCCACCTCCACATACATGAGCTCACAGAGGCCCATGATTGTCTAGTGTCAATGGGAGAGAGTATGCCACCCTTCCCTCCGCAGAGAGCTGTGGCATTTGAATTCAACTCCACCTCATGTAAAGTGATATCAAAATGTTATAAGTCTATAAAAGCAAAAGAAAATGTTAAAAAGCCTTTTTTCCAGACTTTTTCTAATCTGGAACATTTTCACACTAACAAAGTATCTCTTTTCTTTACCTTCTGCCTGCATCTCCTAATCATCACATCGTCACACTGTTTTTTTCCACTGCCCTTATATAGTCTATGCAACCCATAGTAAACATTAAATTTCATATTTTTTTTGCCAAATGCAAACACCCAATCAAGGATTCGTGGATGTGAAAAGCTAAAACATCTCCAAGGTGATTTTGCTTTATATAACAACTATCTACACATTGCATTCTAATCTGGAGGTGAATTTAAATAATCCTGCTCACATAAGAAGCACAAATCAGACAAAAATTATATTTAGCTTGATCACTCTGATTTAAGGATGACTTCACATGAACAAAAATGTAATCTCACCTCACAACAAACTACTGATACTGATACTGTAGGCAATAACGGTAACTACACTATATGGCTAAAAGTATGTGGACACCTTACAATTGCACCCATATGAAGTTCTTCCCCAAACTTTTGCCACAAATTTGAAAGCACACGGTTGTATAGGATGTCTTTGTGCACTGTAGCTTTAAGATATCCCTTAACTGGAACTAAGGGGCCCAAACATGTTCCAGCATGCACTGTGCACAAAACAAGTTCCATAAAGAGGTGGTTTGCCAATATTGGAGTGGAAAAACATAAGTGACCTGCACATTACCCTGACCTCAACCCCACTGAACACCTTCGGGATGAACTTACATGCCAACTGTGCACCAGGCTTTCTCGTTCGACACGCCTGACCTCACTAATGCTCTTGGGGCTGAATGGGTAGAAATTCCAATAGCCATACTCAAAAATCTAGTGTAACAACTTCCCAAAAGAGTGGAGGCTGTTAAAGGGGGACCAGCTTTGGAATGGCATGTTTAACAAGTGCATATGGGTGTGATATTAGGTGTCCACATAGTTTTGGCCATATTATGCATCTTATTTAGTTCATATTTTCCTTAAAACCTATTGCCTTGTCGTTAAAGGGTCAATCCTGCGCTCAGGCTAAATGAACGAATGAACGAGTGAATGTAATTGTGGTTATTTTTTTACTTTAGGTAACTTGATTGCATATTTGTTGTCAATGAAAGAAAATTTACAGACATCATTTACATCATTTCTACTACTACAAGTGAAGTAACAACAGTTTCAAGTGGTTTTCACTAGCACTAGGATTAATATGGACTCTTATGTACATTTTCAGGCAGGTCCATTAATGCTTGGACATTGATAAAGTTATTGATGTTTCAGTTGTATACCACAGTATACTGGTGTTAAAATTACATAATCACTATGAGTACAGACGTTCAGCTTCAATTTGAGGATATTTACAGCAAAATCGTGTAGGAAATTGTGCAAAAAAGCATAAATTGTGTAGGAATTATTAAACTTTTTTACATATGGTTCAAAATGACTAGGACAAACTAATATAATTATAAATTAATTTGTCATTTTAATACTCGGTTGCAAATCCTTTGCAGTCAATGACTGTCTGAAATCTGGAACCCATAGACACGAGATACTGGGTTTCATCCATGGAGATGCTCTGCCAGGCCTTTACTGCAGCTTTCCTCAGTCTCTGCTTGTTCTTGAGACATTTTGCTTTCAGTTTTATCTTCAGCGAGTGAAATGCATGCTCAACTGGATTCGGGTTAGGGTATTGACTTGGCTAGTGCAGGACATTCTACATCTTCTCCTTAAAAAGTCCTGAATTGCTTTCAAATATGTTTTGGGTCATTGTCCACTGCACTGCACTGTAAAGTGTCATTCACTATGTTTTGAAGCATTCGGGTGAGTTTACGCAAATAATATAGCCCTATACACTTACAGTCCTATACACTATACACAATTCATCCAGCTGCTTTTGTCAGCAGTTACATCATCAATAAATAAATGGGAACCAGTTCCACTGGCAGGCGTACATTCCCACACAATAATATGACGTGGTATGCTTTGGATCATGAGCAGTTCTTTAACTTCTCAATCTCTTCTCTTTCCATCATTCTGGTACACAGAATGTTGCTCAAGAAATGTTTTGGATGTTTTTGGCAAACTCTAATCTATTCTTTCTGGTTCTGGGTTTTACCAATGGTTTATATCTTGTGGCAAACCTACTGTATTTACTCAGGTGAGGGATTCTCTTGATTGTTTACTTTGACACAGATACCCCAACCTCCTGGAGGGTGTTCTTGCCAACTGTTGTGAAGGGGTTTTTATTTACAGGGAAACAATTCTTCTGTCAGGTGGTCTTCCTGGGTCTTTGGTGTTCTTGAGCTCACCAGTGCATTCTTTCTTTTTAAGAAAGAAAGAAATGCTATTACTTCTTTGATTGTGGCTCTGGTAGCTGATATAATGTAAAAAGAGAAGTTAGGCTCATCATCTAAAACCACACCAAGATTCTTAGCCATGTGTGCTAGATGGATTCTGAAATTGTCAGATTGATTGAAAGGACCAGCATGATATAATCCCTAACCAATAAGTAATGTTTCAGATTATGTGTCTTTACATAGAAACAACATTTTCCAAGAAACTTGGCAGACGGAGAAAAAGAGAAGAAAATGTCTAGCAATTGTGTTAAAAGCCCAAAGATCTAATCACTTGTCTCATATTGGAGACACTGGGGTCATGTCCGCACTACTCTTTTGACGTGCCTGACTTTGTGTAGTCCATTGAAAGGCTTTCATATAATAGCTTGTGTTGCAAACTGATCCAAATGATTTCTAAGAATCACTTAAGCCTTTATTACAGTGGCTTCTGTAATAAACTGTCTCCTCTATGATAAAACTCCTGCATACAGGCTGCTATAGATTTACAAAGCACAAAGAAATCTCAAGCACATTTCTTTTCCTGTGAGTCTGGATGTTTGCATAACGCATGTGCTCATTATTTTAGCATGGATTTATTTAAACTATGATAATGATATTACAGAACATGCAAATATGAAGCGAGCCTTCATACCGTCTGTAACTGTTATTAAAATGGCCAGTTTAATGACCTGTGGGATCACCTCTGCTTGGTCTGCTTCTTCTTTTTTTTTTCCTTCGGGCTCCCAGTGAATTTAGTATGTAGGAAATTCAAACCATACCAAGTGAGTCTTGAAATACATCCAAAACATCCATTATTCTGTGTTTACTAGAAGTGTATAAAAAGCTGGTATAGATTTAACACTGGATGCAGATGTACTTACTACAGATGACTAAAACACTTTCTCATGGACATCATATTTATTTATTTATTTGTTTCTCTGTTTATTTATTTATTAACTTATGCACTTACTTACTTATTGCCTATCACCATTCACGTCCCCAGCAGTTATGCCAATGACTGAGCCAAGTGATTTAATATCTAAGAAAAATAATAAGGGTCCGAGCACTGACCCATGGGGAACCCCAATTAGCAATGAATATAGTTTGAGAAATTAAACATACTGTTATTTCAGTATGAAAGTTTCATAATGTATTATGCTGTTTAGACTACAGCAAAATATTTATTGAATTATTACTGATAAAGTTGAACCAGATGTTCATGACACTTCTAAGAAAGGCCTCCGTTCATTAAACTTGTGCATCCTGTTGGGAATTCAGGAGCAATTTTAAAACTTCTGAGCCCTGTAGGACCACTTTTTACGGGAGCACATTGCTGCCACAGAAGAAAAAAGCATCAGCATCTTCTTATTATGAGAAATGTATCTTGTTACTATGAGAAACCATTTTTTTATTATGAGAAAAGCATCTTGCCATTATAAGATAAATATATTATATGTATAGCCTGCATGGTTATCAACTGATAGCTTCTGATAAATGGTGTAGATGAAAAAATTTGTCAAATAATTCCTCATGCTTGCTTTCAACCACAATGAGATTGTAATGTCACTGAGCACTCCAGATGGTATTGTTATTCATTTACGCACATTCATAAATCCCAGGGTTTATATAAATGAAAAAATTGGTCAGACCTATTAGCCATTGCTTTATTTCTAGCTGATCGACTTGAATGGCATGGGAAATGTCATGGTTAGAAGTTACAGCATATTAAAGATCTACAGGCTGGTATGTTTTTATGCAAAAAAACTGTCAGGCTTTGATTAAAAATTTAGGATCTTTGAGTTGAGTTGAGCTGAGGTGCAAGATTCGGCATTAACACAAGCAACGCTCTGTTACAGAAAAGCTGCCGGCAACTGTAATCAGCAACAAAGTTTTTGTATAAACAATAAGATTTGAGAATCTATCAATTATGTTGTTTTGTTTGTTTGTTGGTTTTTCATAATAATGCGATGCTTTTCAGTCAATAATGGCATGCATTTCTTGTTGTAACAAGAATTAGTTTCTTGTAATAAGATGTTTTATTATAGTAAAGAGGTGTTTTCTCAGAATAGCAAGATCTTTTCTTATTGTAACAAGAAGCTTTTCTCATAAGAAGGAAATGCACATGGGGATTTTCTTTCCTTACATGGCAGAATTGTACTTCTGTACCTTTCCATCGCTTGAAAAAACAAACTTTTCAGTACAGGTACTTTAAGGCTCCCTACTGTCATCCCCCTGATTCTGTTCTCAAATCCAAAACATGGTCTGAGTAATAAAGATCTAATTGCCTGGCTAATGTGTGCTGGGAGATGGACCAACACATCCGTGTGCTCAGGTGTGTGATCAATAGCTCAGAAACACCATAGGGTTAAGGTAGCATCAATAGTCCATCCTAATCATTCTTTCATTGTATACAAAGATGTCTGAATTGTTGTTGTTCTTGTTGTTTTAAACCTATATCTGGCAAAGTCATTTTCATCAAAGTGGTTTTCATCTTACACAAGATGTTAATTTGGAGCAAAAATACTTTTGTCTAAATGAATCTTTCTGAAATGGTGACCAATGAGTCATTCATTTGTTGGCATGAACTAAAGCCTAAATCCCTGATCATATCCTTAAAGTTTTTCATGTTCTTCTATCTGAGCCAGCAAATCTAACAGGCTTTGGCTTCCAGCCCACCATTGGCTACAGCCCGAGCAATCATGTCTGTCTCTATTCTTATATATTTATAAATCTGTCCAATTATCTAATGTTAGTCATTTTGAAACTGCTCCCACTCTTGTCATTTTAAAGATAGAACCACAGGCTCTGTACTGACTGCCAGGCTGCTGAGATACAATACAATTTAATCTGATGCCACACTCTTATTCCTTCTTTTATACTTTTGCCACATGTTGTGTCTTACAGACATTTGAACTATAAAAAAAAAAATAAAAATACTAGTTTTAAACCTTGCTATTATTTATCACAAATTTATCGGAAAGCATTTGAAATGCTTAATGTAAATGGACCATGCTCAAAAATGTACACTTTAATTGGAGAGTAACGGCGTAACATTTGAACCTCAGAGCTAATTTGAGCCCAGGTAACCTACTGCTTTCTAAAAATATCATTACACTTCATTGTGCTGGAAGTAACCTACCTGTGAAAATGGGTTGGAAAACAAGCTATGTGATCAATAGTTAATTACCTCCATAAGCAGGGAAGAACAGTGGAGTGGAGAACCCTCATTGGTTTAATGTATTTATCTGAGCTCTGGTATTACAATATCATAGAAATGTAAATAATAAAAATGTCTATGATTATAATAACTATAATAAGTTTTTTACAAAGATTTTTTATTATTATTTTATTATATATGTATTCATTTAGCTACTTTAAGGTTTAATGTATCTATTGTATTTATCTTTGCCAAAAAAGAAACACAAGATATTGTAAAATATCATTTTGAGTCCAAACTGACAAACAAGGAAGGTCTGAATTTAGTTAAATTACGGCAATAAGACATTTTTTGAGAACTAAATTTAATAATGTATACTCAAAATTGCATTTATATATTGTTGTAAATTGTTGACATCCAGGAAAGAAGTGCTTCCTCAACTGTTCATTCTTAAGTTGTATCTACATTAATTATTCATCTTCATTAGCTGCTTGATCCTGGTCAGGGGTCAGTGAGTCAGAAGTCTTTCCCCGGGAACACTGGGCATGAAGCAGGGATACATCCTAAATGGGACAGAAGTCCACCTATAGTGCAATCCAATGTGTAAATGTCCAAAAACACACCTTTCATTATAAGCAAAGATGTAAAAGATCAACATATTTGCCAGAATACACTGAAAGATTGATGAAAAGACGAGAACAAATCAAATGTGACATTAGTATTATTAGGGTCTATATGAGTGAGGACAAAATGGCAGGTAGAATCTTATAGAATCTATTACAATCTAATCTAAGGTTAGAAACTTAACTCTAAGGATAAGGAACACCTGTACATCTGTATATTCATACAATAATCTGATGTGTCAAATCCAGAACTTCAGGTAATGTTCACATCAAGCACCAGAATGCAGACAAATGTTAAGGGGAAAATGTGAATGATTGTTGGTGCCAAATGGGATGGTTTGATTATTTTTTCTAATCTTCAACTGTTCAGTTGTAGTGAACCTGTGTCCACTGTAGCCTCAGATTCCTATTCTTAGCTCACAAAAGTGGAACCCAATGTGGTCTTCTGCTGTTGTATCATGTCTGCCTCAAGTTTCAATGAGTTGTGCATTGTGAGGTTTTTTTGTTGTTGTTGTTGCTCATCATGGTTGTAAAGAGTGGTTATTTTAGCTACTACAGCCTTCTTTTCAGGTCAAACCAGTCTGATCATTCTCCTCTGTCATGAAAAAGCATTTCTGCCCAAAGAACTGCCTCTAAGTGGATGATCTTTTGTTTTTTCTAGAGACTGAGGTACATAAAAATCTCAGCGGATTCTGAAACCAGCCCCTCAACTATGCCATCTACAACTATCCCACTAAGATCACATTTTCCCCCATTTTGGTATTTGATGTGAAAACTTCACTTGTATCTGCATGATTTTATGCATTACAGATGTTCCTAATAAATTGTACAGTGTGTAATTAGATCTTAAATCCTCTGTGCAGTGTATTTTAGCTTTGTACTGCTCAACTGACTCAACACGTTGACTAATTATAAGGTATTCCTGTGTTAAATCAGGTGTGCTAAAGCAGACAGGACATCAGGCAGCATAAAAGGTTTGGCTTTAGACATTGTCATGGTGTTAACTGTGATTCTGACCAAACTTTAGTATTTTTTTGCATGAAATAATTAAATTGTTCGTCTTGGATCTACTTGCAAACAATTATGAAAAAACTAACAGATAAAAAAACAATTCAGTTATGGAGTTACACTGTTATGCCTCATATGTTTTCAGACGTTACAGTGTACTTATCACTTCCTACACACCAGCCCCATTATACACTTACACACACCATAGTAAAAGCTTGTTATTACTGTCTGTGTATGTAAATAATTGATGCAGACAATTAAATAGCACCAGCTAATTGTTCAACTCGAATACTGAGTCACACTGTTGTTCGATATTAATCCTTAATCCCTGCATAAACCAAGCAGCTGTATTATGCACGTTAGCTTTATTAATTATGCATGTTTATGACAAATAGGAAGTGTACTTCACCATTATCTATACACTCTCTTGGGCACAATGTGTTTTACTTTTTTCTCTTTACTGAAGATGGTTAAAAGGGCTACTAAGGATTAACACAGATATAAACATGAAAAGCCCTTTATCCATTTAGGGGATTAAATTAATAGGGGATAAAATTGACCATGGAGAGCAGAGCAAAAGAAGAAGCGGCGCTCCATTTCAGACTCACTTAGTTCTTCACTCTTCGATGGATTTTTGCATTAAAAGTCAAAAAAAGTAAAGTTGCCTCCACAATCAGATCTTTGTAAGACACCTTTCTCTGGCGAGACTAATGTTGACACATACACTGTATATGCATTAATCTGTCTATCCTATAAATATAGTGTGCGGATAGCCTGCATATAGCCATGCAGCAATGGGCCAGCAAGTTGTTCCTTAGCAACAGGCAACCTGTTTGCATGGCGACAGATGGTTAGTTAAGTTATTTTCGTTGGAAAAATAGGAGGGTGGGTATGCGAAAGGGCTGGGTAGCGAGATAGAAAGAGAGAGAGGGAGAGAGACTTCAGGATCACAGTGATGTTTCCACTTAGCTGGGGGAATTGGCAGCCTAGCAACACAATGTAAGTGAAGATGTCCCTTAGCAACAAGATGGGCTTTGCCCCTGCTCACACACTCTCTGTCACGTAGTGACATGCAGTGGCACATTCACAAATTGGTAGACTGGTAACTGTAACTTTTATTAGTAGCTGGCCTATTGGGCCAAAGGTATCTAAGATCCTAGGGAAGAAGAAGGAGAAAATGCATTTCAAGTGAAGCTTGAGGTGTTTGTGTTGCATATGAAAATAGTTTATTCTTTTAAAAAACTTGAAATACTGTAAAAGTAACCAATAGGTTTGTATTTTGCAATACCTTTGTCACATCCAGCTTCATATTCCATGTCACCATATACTCCAGTCCACACATTGTGTTGTTCCCACTCATCTGTCTCTTTTCTTGTTGTTGTTGTTGTTGTTTTTGTTGTTGTTGTTGTTTTGTCAGCCTTTGTGAATATTTCATTCACAGTTCTGAGTATTACTCCATGGGTTTGACTTTGTTCCCCTACGTTGATCCAGCTTTGCCTTTTAGTATCATGTATATCTGTTGGTGATGACGTCTAACTTGTTTCTGACTATGAATGTACCTGTTGATCTTGATTTTTTTTTCTTTAATTATTCTGCTTGCAACTGCATCTTCCTCCAACCCAGTCTGTAACAACTTTGCTTTTACTGAAATTAATAGCATCAAGTATGTAGGCGTATATAGACAGTTAGCAAGTGTGCTTTTTATAAAAATGCTAAAGGTCAATATCAGGCAGAAGCTGATATTTTTGAGTCTCACCAGTGGGTTGTTCTGTGATCTCTAAAGTTTTTTAAATTAATTTTTAGAACTTGAATAGGTGATCCAAGTTGTGCCTATTTCATATTATTAAAAATGCTGAAAGAAAGTAATCAAACCTAAAAGGAATAAAATTGTGTCTAGCGTGTCTTAGTGTTAATAATAAAAAAAAAATAAATCCTGGAATGACGTTCAGTAGGTCAGAGTTTTTGCCTTGCCTTTTGAACGTGTATGTGTCTGTTACTCAACTGAAAGACTGTTGAGCTGATAAAGATACACATCTGTGCCTCTGACTCACATTTACAAATTCTACATTGACACTAAACAACCATAAATTATATTTTAGTACAAGGTTCCTGTGTGTGCAATTGTGATTATTATTATTTGATATTTACTGTTAGCAGTTACACTATTCTAGTTACTGTACATGATTATCAAAGTTATTTCTGGTATTAATTTTGATTCAAAATGAACTCCAAATCAAGAATTTTTCTGACTGTTAAAATGTTAAATTTAGAGGAACTCTAAGATGATCACACAAGATGAAACAAAGAAATAAGTGGAATTCAAGTATGCTCATTTTATGATCAGATTTGGTCATGCTCTATTTTGATAAATAAGAACGAGTGCATTTTATATATGTTTTTCACACTGAAGGTGGAACTAATGGTCATTTTTTGGCATGGACAATATGATGAATCACGCATCTTTCAGACACAAAGCTTCTTTGAGAATGTTAAAAGTTTTTCCACAACCTCTATATTTATGACATCCATTGCTGACTAACATTTAATTAATTGTAAGAGTAGTTTTGGAGAATTTTTACTGTTAATTGCTCTCTTACTAACTCTTATAAAACTATACTGTTACATTTCCCCCCCATTTTAATCAATTATTTACTAGAGATAATTCACTTTAGAAGAATTTGTAGTCATAATTCAGAGGAATTTATATTCATAATTTGTCTAACGATTACTTTCACTTGACTAAGGATTTTGGTTCTATTGTGGATCTATCCTTTACCATAGAGCATTTTTTTAGAACCTTCAACAAAGTATTTTTAGGGAAAGGTTTTTTACCTAGTTAAAAAAGAAAATTAAGGAATTAAAAGACAACATGTGAGTCAATTCCACTAGATGTAAACCTATACTGAAAATGCATTTTGGCTTTTAGTGTGTAAATTTGTTTTGGGTTCTTGAACCTGTACTCCTAGGACGTAGCCAATCATTTATAGGAAGAAGGGTCTAAAAGCTTACTATAAAAAGACCACGCAGTGTTACTGAGTGCTTTAGTAGAAGCCAGTAATAAAATCAAGTCTACAAACACCAGGAAGCCAGTGGAGGGATACTAATCCTGAAGTAATATGATATTTCTTACTATTTCTTCCTTAATCTGCTTAGTAATAAACTGTCTGGCAACAGTGTAGAGTGGTTATGGAAGTAATAATAATTTAAATCAATGATTTTTATCATTCTTAAATCTTAATTTTCCAGAGTATAGCGCCAGTCCTGGCATGAGGTAGACAAAGTGAAATGCACTTTTTGTGCTCTTTTCGTGTATAATTAAGCACTTGAAGAAAGTTCTATTGCTGAAAATAAGTACTTTGTTTCTACTTTTACTCTAATTTCTTTTTACTCTAATTCCCCTTAGGATCAATAAAGTGTTATTTTATCTTGTCTTCATGAGCCATTTTGCACATTACATGTCTTCTAAAACCATAATACATTTTCTCTCTCTCTCTCTCTCTTTCTCTCTCTATCTACACATTTCACTGTAGTGAAATCACACCATGTGCTCTAGCAAGATGATTTAGCAATAAAGCCCAAGCCAAAAGAACAGAGGGAAGTCACAGCGTGATTTTTTTGTGTCTGTTTTGTGTGTGTGTGTGTGTGACAGAGGATGTGACTTCAATAAGTGCTTGCACAGAGAAATGTGCTTTCATTTCTGTGGGAGACTGTACGTAATGCTAAGAAGTCATCTCACAAGCTACAATAAAAATAATAAAGTAAAACTAGTATGTGTTCTCCATCCAATTTAGGCAGCATGGATCACCCTACTGACTGGCAGAAGGCTGGCAGAAGGTTGGCGTCACAGCAAGAATGAGAGAGAGGCAGAGAGAGCAAGCGGAAACACTGCTAGGCTTATGATGCTTTAATTAAAACAGTCTCTCTCACTCTCTCTTTCTCCCTCTCTTTGTGTGTGTGTGTGTGTGTGTGTGTGTGTGTGTGTGTGTGTGTGTGTGTGTGTGTGTGTGTGTGTGTGTG
>JAQQZR010000008.1:5761706-5783407 GCA_030068235.1 Notoglanidium macrostoma
ATCATAGTCTGTGTAGCGTGGGTTCTCTGAGTGACAAAGAGATTGAGGTTAGTCACACACACACACACACACACACACACACACACACACACACACCAATCTGTTCAAGCATTTTAGCTGACAGCAGCCAGAACTGATAATCACTACCTATATTCAGCTTCTTAATGTTAACCCATAATCATATACATACTTTTTTTTCTGCTAAATCCCATGGTCACATAATATAGCTTCTCCCACATTGCTCCGAAGGTGCTGATTTTTCTATAACGGCAGCTGTGAGCGTAGTGGCGACTGCAAGACAAATCACAGGTTTATATCAAGGCATTCATTCTGATATGTTATTGTTAAACACCTAGTTCACATGGACTTCTTTGGCAGATGCTAAACAATAATTAACCAATTTAAAGTATCCTAAAGTCTGGAACGTGTATAATCATTTATATAGTGAAGCTCGGACGCATCGACGTAAAATTTTTGGAAGGAGTCTCCAGTGTCATCGCTTCGTCACAGGAAATTCTACAGGACAGAATCAGTAATATGACAAGCTGCATTTTTGTTTTTTGTAGTGCTAAATGTGTAATGCAGTGCACAAAGAGTACTGCTTCTTATTAGTGATGAGCAGAAACCGTTCCGTCGTGAAAAGCAAACCATCGCCTTGTTTCTCTTCCATCGCTTAGTCTCTTTAATGGGGGGGGATAAGCAAGGGGTTCCTTTTTAAAAGAATGTATTGCTGACTTCTTTTTATGCATGAACGTGATTTTCTGTTGCATCGCATTTTCACTTTAATCAGCGTCGCAGTCATTACGGTCCAGTCACAGCCCGGAGCTGTAGTCGGGGCGTGGTTTAGGGATAACCAGGAGGTTTTCTCGGTTCACTGGTTTCTTTCTTCATTTAAGTTTTCAGATTTCTTTTACTTGCTTGCTTTTTGTGAAATGAATTTTCTTTTTGCTATGGGAGAGGATGTTCTCAATGATGGGGTGTTGATGGTGTGTGTACACAGTGTCACAGTAGAACTGTACTGATTTGTTTAATCTTGGAGCACCTGTTGTCTAGTCTGCATGCTGTGAGAGAAAACGCACATCCCGGAATCTTCCGGGAAACATCTCGAACGAGAGGGATTGTGGAATGAAACGAAGTCATAAATTCCTGTTTCGTCTGTGCTCTCTTTCCCTCTCGCTCTGTGTCTCTCTCTCTCTCGCACACAGACACCTGAGAAGAAGCCGAATGACCAGAGAACACGTAAGAGGAAAGGAGACACGTTTGACAGCCAAGGTAGCTGCTTGACTGTTAGACTTTCACTTTCTTTTCTACTTCATCTGTCAAGGTTTTTTTTTTATTTATTATTGTTTCCAGAACGTATGTAGTTGTCAGAATCAAGATCGCATTACTTACCAGTATTTCAAGAGTCATCCAATAGAGGTTTTGGTTATTAGATGTTCTGAGAACTGCACATTTTAATTTTTCTGGCTCTTTTCTCCATCTGCGACAGCCAAAGCAGGAGGTCGAGGACACAAAATCAGTGATTACTTTGAGGTGAGTTCTACGAGGTCGAGTATGTGTAAGGAATGCCTAGAGCGCTCCATTTCATTGCTGGAAATCTGTACCAGATACATCTTAATCAATTTGGTAATTCGTTCTGATATCATTTGCGCAAGCTTTTAAAGCTTTAGAAGGCACACTCCTGGTGTGAAGCATTGTCGACAGGGACGTGCATGAATTTCTACGAGTTGTTCTAGCCAACCAAGGTAGTAATAAGTAGTAAGCCGTACTGCACGGCCATCTTCCCTGTTCTTTGACCTGGATTTTCGCAGGTGACATAAATCTCTTATAAATTTCACAGACGCTGCGAATATGTTCAAATCTTATTTTTGCAACAGCAAAAGTGTATAAACTGTTTTTTTCGTACATCATCAGTACATCATTTCGTACATCATTAACACCCTTTGGATGTTAATTCCCAAAAGGGCACTGGGTTATAAATTTTTATAAAAAAAAAAAAATATATATATATATATATATATATATATAATTTTGGTAATTTTTTGTTGTTTGTACAACAATTCCTAAAAGTAGGCTGGGTGGAGGATGTTGACATTCTATATAGATTCGTGTTCTTCTTTTTTATCATTCACATTTTAATGATGCGCAATATATGGCTCAGGATAATTAGGTTTAGTAACAAAAATGGCAGCAATCCAGATAAACAGACCCGCGGAAAACACTGTGCTGTGGCCTTTTAATGTACAAATGAAACATGACGAGAGTAAGGCTATCTCAACTTATTAATACTTTCCCCTAGATTGATTAGGTTGACTTGACTAGACTGTCTTTATCTATGTTTTAGCTCTATTAATCAAACCCCAAACACGGCTACCTTTTTCGCTGTAGGACTCCATTTAGTGTCGTGAGCAGATAGCGCAGTGACACACCGTAGACCGTTGATTATCGACTCCAAGCTGACTTCTGCTTTTGTGCGAGAACTAGCTAGGAAAAAAAGCACTTTGTGAATGCCATGAAATAAACAAGGTGTAGAAAAAGACCTAAACAGTCTGTGACAGATGCCCTTGAAAATGAAATGTGCTTTGACCGTTTGAACAGCGAGCTAGAGGTAGGTAGTGACCGCGCATTAGCCTGAGAACTGCTGCGCAAGGATCGAGAGTACCTCAGGATGATCTCAACCACACCTCCGTTGCATTTACAAGCGGTCCAGCAATCTTTTGTAGCAGCAAAAAGATGGCTGCCAGTGAGAACAGCAGCATCCTGTAAACAACAACATATGGCATCGCCCCTCGAGTGAATACTGATGGAGTCGTTTGAGCTCAAAACGCACTGCACTGAGATGAGGCCTGTTTTCTGTTAACCTCACAGATTTTCTACTAATCTCTCACCTTTTCCACTAACCATTCTCTCCCTGTGTGTTTAGTTTGCGGGGGGTAGTGGTACTGGCACTAGTCCGGCGCGTGGTATTCCTCCTGTGGTGCGCTCCTCCCCGCAGCACTCTCTCTCCAACCCTCCTGCTGCAGTGAGTCACCTGCTCTGACACACTCCTCCTTTCACTTCTCTTTCCTTCTGCACTCCTGTTGCCGCTCCATCATGTTTCTCTGCTGCTCTGACTGCATTCTTCGTCCAGTCACTGAGCTGTCGGATCAGACACGTGATTAGAATTAAGCCTTTGATGTCATGTAATTCAGTGAACGAAGATGGCTATGACGTTTTTGTTTCGTCATCAACAGGTGCAGCAAGGAAGTCCGTCCTCTATCAATTCCAATACAGACCACTCCCACTCATCGTGCGCCCTCAAAGCAGCTTTCGCACACGCACAGCACCGGGCTACGCAGGTACCGTAGAGTCACGCACTCGCACCTCACGACACGTGTTGTAAATAATGCTGATAATGCGGTATGTTCTAGGAGGCACTTTTGAAAGTTCTTATTTGTCCTCCATCAGTCGGACCTGACTCTGGAGAAGCTGGCCGCGTTGGAGAGCAGTAAGAGTTCAGATCTCGAGAAAAAAGAGGGACGCATCGATGATTTGCTCAGGGTAAGCATTGTAGAAGCAGCCCACATGTGGATGGACTAGAAATCTGGCGTGATTGCAGCCTATACAGATGCTAAAATAATTTGTTCCTACGTTTCTAAAATCCTAGACCGAAATACGGACTGCTTTCCAGCAAACACGAGGGTGGTTGAATAATTTCAATGCTGTTCCGAAAAGACATCTCTGGGATTTTACATTCAGCTGCACACTTTCATTACTGAGAGCCCTTAAGAAGGAAATAAGTTTATCGGAGTAAAGGATGCAATCTTGCAGGCTGATTAAGTCGGCCATTATAATCACAATTTCAGAAATCTGTTGTCTCGTGGTAATTCATAGCCATCTGGATGTGAGAGTTTCACCAAGGAAACATGAGTGTATTTCAGTATACATGTAGCCTTGATGAACTAATACCCCATACACACCCACATTGAAGACACGCGTTTGATTTCCGCCGTTATGCTGTAATAGTGTCGTGTTGGAATGGGAGCGAAACAGTTAAAGTCAAAACATTAATTTATCCCCTCCCACCCTAGTAATATTAATGGTAATCTTTTGCCACAGCTCCAGTGAGAATCAGGGTCATCGGTTTACTGTGTGCTGACCGGTTGTGACGTTGCTTGCGGTAACATAAATGATGATGCCATGATATTGCGATGAAACTACTGACACCTACATAAGGGCGTTTGCCCATATAGCATTTTTCTCCGAGTGCCATCATGTTGGGTTTTTTTTTTGTTGTTTCCAATGATGAGAGGGCGCATGCGGCTGCCAAGAGAAAAAAACGCTGCTTTTTTTCCAGAGTAATTCGCCATTGTCGTGCTTCTGTTTTGAGCACTTCTAATTTCCTAGAAAGGCGCTGGTGTCCTCACTGTCGCTCCTTGTCAGACAAGCAACTATATGGCGGCTCCTTTTCAGACAACCAATCATAGTGCTGATATGTTGTCAACATATTGTCACAGAATCAAAACCAATGCATAGTGCGGGGGTGCTTTTTTGATCATTTGCCCTGGCAGCGCTTTTCTGCCAGAAAAAAAAAAAACACCGTATGAACACATGGCACGAAACGACCAGCAGCAAACTGAAAACTAGCACATCTAAAACATTCATGGCTCGTATAGAGGTAAATTCGTAGCGAACTGAGTCTTCTGTTCCTGTGTCTTTCATTCAAACTCAGTCTGTAGCTTTGGGCTATGTACCATGTAGTTTTTGAACAGCAGCCATTCTCAAACATCTTTGGAGCGAAGTTTCTGTATATCTTTGCGTTCATCTGTACACTCTACAGTCATCCAATTCTTGTTTATCCTCAACATTTTTACCCACATGAAATAAAAATTGCATGACATGGCACATGCAGGAGCATGAATTTACAGGGCATATATGTGTATATATGTGTGTTGCAGGTGAACTGTGACCTGCGCAGACAGCTCGACGAGCAGCAGAGAATGTTGGAGCGCTGTAAGGAACGCCTAAACAAGTGTGTGACCATGAGCAAAAAGCTGCTCATTGAGAAGGTATGGACACTCGCACCTCTGTGTGTGGGTAAACTTAATATAACATGAAGCATGTGTTAAATGAGCACGTGTGTGTTCAGTCCAAGCAGGAAAAGATGGCATGCAGGGACAAGAGTATGCAGGACCGTCTCCGACTGGGCCATTTCACTACAGTGCGACACGGCGCATCCTTCACGGAGCAGTGGACCGATGGATATGCCTTTCAGAATCTAATCAAGTAAGACGTAGACCTGTGAGACGTAGGGATCCATATTTTCAGTTTCATAACTCAGGAACTGATTCATGATCAGAGGTGAAATGTGTATCATTAGATTAATATACAGGACATCATTTCAAAGTAAAGGAAAATTCGAGAGAGCGCTACAAAGGCCCATCTACAAATGGTCGTAAATGTCTGTCATTTTCTACTTTATCCTTTGATGTTAGATCAGCTTTTATTTACCATTAGATAACTATTAAAAGTCTCGTTTTAGCTGAATCATAATTATTTGCATAGGCAATAAGTAAGAACTTAATATTGGGTGTTTAATATTTTGCTTTACAATGTGTGATGCTGTGTTTATTCAGTAAGGAACCATTTGGCCTGCAGATTTTCATGAAGTGACTAAACACAGAAGATTAAACATATGGGAGATCAAATAAATGTCATTGTCTTGCACTAGTTGAACACCCCGCTAATCCCCCCCCCCAAGCCATAAAATGCATCACCGCTGACCTTTTTCAAATTTCCAAAAAAAAAAAAAAAGTCTTCTAACTGTTTTAAAACACGGTTTCTACCGAAAAAACAATCGTATGCATGTTTGTATATACATGCATTAATTTTAGAGGCTGGATCGACAAACATGCCATCACTGAATAAAATTTGCATGTATGGTGACTCCTATAAGTTAAGCCATTTCGAAGCCCAGACAAGAGAAACACCATTACCTTTTAAATGTCCCTAGGACTGAGCATGCACTCATCTTAGCACATTTGTTGTTGTTGTTTTACCCTTTTTTTTTTTTTTAAATACCTTTGTTATTCAAATTGCTGTTTTGTTTTGTTTTTTCTCTGTGTGTAGGCAGCAGGAGCGGGTGAACTCTCAGAGAGAGGACATTGAGAGACAGAGGAAGCTCCTGGCTAAGAAGAAGCCACCCAGCGCAACCCAGACTCCGCCACCCAACTTAGAACCCAATAAACGCAAGAACAAGAGCAATGGAGCAGAGAATGAGATGTGAGTACAGCGAAAGCAAGAGGGGACAACGTTCTACCTGCAGGCTGCATTACTGATCTATTTCTTTTAATATGTTTTACATTATTATTTTTGTGCTGCTAGGTTATCACTAGCAGAGTATCACGAGCAAGAAGAGATTTTCAAATTGAGACTTGGTCACTTAAAGAAGGTACAGAACATGCCCGAGTCACCCAGACATTTGCTTTCTCTATTTTATCATGCTTAATCCGTTGTAACGGATTTGGCATTCCGTGTTGGTGTGTTTATTATTATGGTCTGTGTTGAGCGTCAAAAACTGTGTGTGCTGCGTAGGAGGAAGCCGAGATCCAAGTTGAATTGGAGAGGCTGGAACGAGTGCGTAATCTTCACATCCGAGAGCTTAAGAGAATACACAATGAAGATAACTCCCAGTAGGTCTCCTCCTCTCTGCTGTTTTTCTGTTGCAGTCTTCAGTTTGATAATGTTCCACTGTTTCAAGTAAACTTCCTTATAATGGATGTCGAAGAGCTGTTGTGGGCTTCTGTCGAACATTATGACAAGTTACCATGAATTAAAAACTACAGCAATTACTCTTGAACAGTAAAGTCTTCCTTAAGCTGCTAGAGAGTTTAATCCATCTTTTTAACACTGGAGCAATAAAGTCCGTTCACTTGCTTCCAGTTTCCATTCACCATCAGATCCACAAGGGGGGGGTTCCCCCGCTCAGTACAGGCAGGAATGTTGGAAATCTTGTCTCTGCTAATTTCTCATTTGCTACAGATGTGGGAGATAGAAACATGTTTTGGGGGGAAATGCTAGAACATTTCTTTAACATCATACATGTTGTGTTTGCATTTGGCAGGTTTAAAGATCACCCCACACTGAATGACCGCTACCTGCTCCTGCACCTGCTGGGTCGAGGTGGCTTTAGTGAAGTCTACAAGGTAGAGAGCTACTATCTTATTATGTTACATTAGCTATCACTTTTTATACACTGGAGCCTCCATTTGCCTGCTAATCACTTTATGCATTTATTGCATTTAAGGCTAATGCATTTAGTTCACCACTCAAGAAAATGAAGTGTTTATTTAAATATTGTATTAATGCGCAACGTGTGTCTCTACATGAAGGTTCATTATAATCACATATTCAGGGAGTGTGGTTATTGGTTCACGTTAGATTATATATATAGGCGTGTATTCTTTCTCTTTTTAATTTCTGCCTTTTATTCCCTCTCCTCCAGGCGTTTGACTTGACAGAACAGCGGTACGTGGCTGTGAAAATTCATCAGCTCAATAAGAACTGGAGAGACGAGAAGAAAGAAAACTACCACAAGTAGGATATCTTATGATCATTTCACTTTCTGTGAAACTTTTTGCTTAGTTAGAACTAGGCATAAATCCTCATATGTTCCTCAAATGGAATCGATCAGCTAAGACATGTTGAGTGTCAGAAATTATGCTCTAGAGCAGTGATTCTCAGTCTTGGACCAAGAGTATGCCCTGGCCTCCACATCCTGGTGTTTCCTTGATCCCACCTCTCCTGATTGATCAACAAAACTATACTAGGTTGAAACTGGGTGAGATTGAAGAGGAAAACCAGCAAGGGCCAGGATTGAGAAACACTGTACTGGCCTTCAGTACAATATGCTTTGATTAATTATTAATTATTTTGCACGGATGATGCTTTTCATGATCAGCAAAACAATGTAGTGGAAATACTGGACAAAAACTAAGCAAACATTACTCTGAGACACAAAACTGTCGATTACTTCGCAGTCATCATATTGATGCATAATGTTGAGGTGTGTAAATGGTCTCATTTTGGTATGATGCAGGGAGAGAACATTGTGGTGGTATAGACTTTCACTCCACATAATATGTCTCTGATGTAGTGCATTGAGCTACAGAGTCGTTTTATGTGCACTTTAAACTATTTTGTCAGAAGTGTGACATCACGTGGTCATATGTACTGAAGTAACATGCACTGCTTGAGTATTTAAGCCTGTACACAACTTAAATGCTTCGTTTCAGACATGCCTGTCGAGAGTATCGCATACATAAGGAACTGGATCACCCCAGAATAGTCAAACTCTACGACTACTTCTCTCTGGACACCGACTCGTAAGATACATGTTAACTGATTACACGTAGGCCAAACTGGCTGTGACCGCAAGAGCTGATGTTAAATGCATGCAGTAAAGTGCCACTTCCGTTACTATGAGCATCACCTGTGAAGCTGCATTGGAACAGACAAAGATTGTGTGTAATATTTGTGTGTAGGTTCTGTACAGTGCTGGAGTATTGTGAAGGCAACGATCTGGATTTCTATCTGAAGCAACACAAGCTAATGTCTGAGAAAGAGGGCCGGTCCATCATCATGCAGGTTGTGAACGCCCTGAAGTATCTGAACGAGATCCGCCCACCGATTATCCATTATGATCTTAAACCAGGTAAGACAAAAGAGGCACTACAGTTACAGTTAAAGACCTTAAACTAGGTAACACTAGGGGCTCCTGCTGGTGAGGTTAAAATAATTATCATCAAAGGGGTACTGGAATGCTACCATGCACATCAGTGAAACTAGAAGGGTTCTCGAAGAGTGCAAACTTCTGCCAAGGACAATATGCGAGGACGACTCTTCTATGATATGCAAATCTGCAGCCACAGCCACTTTATATGTCTGGATATATGGTGGCGGTGCCTGTCTAGCTACATACAGACTTTTAGGGTATGCATGTGAAGTCACCTTGGGTGGAAGCCTCTGTGGTTACACCCACTGAGTGGCACTGTTCATGTTCAGCTCGAATGACACGCAAAATAAAAATCACTGTTGTGTCCCACTGCCTTTAATTTAAGCAGACAATCATTTGCTTTACTCGCGGTCTCGCAACAGTTTCTCCTACTAAAGGCAGCCGTTTGCACTGTTTTGCCACTCAGTCCAACTGCGGGATTGTGTTCCGGTGGGAATGTGATGTTGCACCTTGACTCGGATCTGCTCCAAAATGTAATGGGTTCTTCTTTGGCCCATGCTATACCCTTCCACCAAGTTTCATGGAAATCGGATCTGTAGGTTTTGTTCAGTCCTGCCAATAACAAGTAAACAAAATGCACTGAAAACAACCACCTTAGTGGAGGTAAATATCGCTGCTCTATTTTAGATGTTGGCGCCTTGTTTGAGCATCTAGTCATAGACCTGTCTTTTGTAGTTTCCCTGATGAATGCTATTATATGCACGTCTGGCAGAGTGAGTGGGTGATGATAGGGCGGTGTGATGCAGCCTGACATGAAACGAAGTTCCTGTTCCCACCCCAAAGTTGTTTTTCTGTAACAGCATTTCCTGAAGTGTCTTGCTTGTCAAACCTTTTTATCCATATGACAAGTACGTTATACTTTTTTTTTTTTTTTTTTTTTTTTTTATTATCCATTTATAGTTACAGTTAATGTTGTGGCATGTCCACAAAAAAAGTTAGCTCCTGTTGTCCCTTATCTTATAGTATCTGAAAATGGTTGTTCTCTTCCCAGATAAATAAAACAGCTTATCATTTTAGAAATAAACAAGAATGTGTAAAACCCTGTGCAAACTTGACTGTGTGAAAAATTACTGCTACAAAGTGCTGACTTTGGAAACTCCAGTCTTCCATACAAGTCAAAGAACCATCTCCTTACAGAAAGCTTCACCATTAATTAAGTTTTTTCATGTTAAGCAACTTTTTTTTTTTTTTTTTTTTTTGTATCATATTTGTCTTGTATTATGTCAAGTTTAAATACATTAATATAAACTTTGACAATGTTAACCAATACTATTTGACCAATCAGATTCAAGGTTGTTGTTGTTATCAAATTAATTACTTTAGGTAATAATGTTGAAAAGGGGTTAATAGGTAGTAGTTAGGTGTAGTTGACGTATTGTTTAAGAATGATTCCCATCCTCCAGCATCCACATAATAGATGTACAACAGCTGTCATGTATCCATGCCATGGTATGTGTTCTTAAAGTCCTGCACAATAATTTCAAGAAATGTAGCTTGTAGCTCCAGTCATAATGTGGTCAGTAGAATTGAACTAACAGAGCCAAATGTGTACGAATTAAACTAAAAAGGCAATTATGGTTGCAACGATTTTACAATCGTGTCCATTATATTCTGTACGTATGCCTTATGGATACTTGGATGCTTTATGGATGTGCAAGTCTTGCTAACGTGCACTGTGACCTGTAGATGGCAGCAGAACACACATCGCTGACTTCCTTATATTTTCCTACAAGGAAACAGACTCCTATAAAATGGAGCCCACTGTCGCCATTGCTAAAGAAACAGTTTATTGATTTGGCATGCTTGTCATAATTAATCACCTGGCTGACTATTTGACCCTAATTCCTGTTTGCATCTAGGTAACATCCTGCTGGTGAACGGCACAGCATGTGGGGAGATAAAAATCACAGACTTCGGTTTGTCTAAGATCATGGACGACGACAATTACGGCGTAGACGGCATGGAGCTTACCTCGCAAGGAGCTGGTACTTACTGGTATGCTTGAGTGTTTACTTGGGCCACCACAAGAATTTGTTCAGTGCAAGAATAAGTAGGACTCCTATACATCAGTATCAGTAGTGAATTTCCGGTCCCAACACAAGTTTGTGAATTTCCTTTTCCTCTTCTAGGTACCTGCCCCCAGAATGCTTTGTGGTAGGGAAAGAGCCACCCAAGATCTCTAACAAAGTGGATGTGTGGTCAGTCGGAGTGATCTTTTACCAGTGCCTCTATGGGAAAAAGGTAACATGCATTCACATGAAAAAAAAGAAAATGGCTATTTGGTGTCTTTGTGCCCTAGCCATGTTTTTTTAGCCCTAATATTTCTTGTATCTATGAATTTTTTTTTTTTTGCCGTTTGACATTTCAAAAGACAGGAACATATTGCAAAAAGAACTTCGGCAACATTTCCCCCCCAAATGCTCATTGCGGTTTACCCATATATTAGCATAGTCTAGTTTTTTCCCGTATTTTTTTCCCCCATTTCTTCCTCTTGTAGTTATTGGTTAATCATGTCAGTTTCACAAGGGATAACTTTGTAAATGTTCAAACTTGACTAGATGACAATAAAGGGATAAGAAGAGCAATGCCTTAACCATACAGTGTGTTTTCATGTCCTAATAATATGATCATGTGGCAGTATGAGAGAGAGAGAGAGGTGTATATATATATTAGAGATGTATATAGAGAGGTGTGTGTATAGATATAGATATAGATTTCATTTATTTTAAATGGCTTAAATTTTATAAAGCTTTTATGCCAGTGACAACATTTGTTCCCTTCTCCTTTGTAGCCGTTTGGGCATAATCAGTCGCAGCAGGATATCCTACAGGAAAACACTATACTCAAAGCCACAGAGGTGCAGTTCCCTCCCAAACCCGTCGTTTCACCCGAGGCTAAGGTACAAACCTTCGTTCTCTCTCTTCTTTTTGAGGTGCCTTTTTAAAAAAAAACTCTTATCACTAATAAACGTGCCATGATTTTAGTTCTGCATATTCACAGTTTAGTTTAATGTAATTTAACCCAGTTTTTATATCCATGCCCAACCTTGCAGGCTTTCATTCGTCGGTGTTTGGTGTACCGCAAGGAGGACCGTATCGATGTCCATCAGCTGGCCAGTGACCCCTTCCTGCTCCCTCACATCCGTAAATCCGTGGCCACCACGGGCAACTCCAGCACGGCCGTCGCCTCCACCTCCAGCTCATCCAATAGCAGCGCCTCAAACTGAGAGCCCCGCCCATCCACACCTGTATGATTGGAGCAGAGAGAGCCGGGCTTTGTATTTGCCGTACTCGGCTCTGCAGCACCCAAGGGGAAGGATCTGCATCTAAGTATACAGAGAGAACGAGAGAGCAGGAGGAAGGGGAAAGAGGGATGGATGGATCGCTGGAGCAATGCTCATCCCTTCGTACCCCTCTTCCTCTCCCCAGCATTGCAACGCTTGTGTGGGGAGGGGAGGTTTTTTAAACAAAGCATCCTTAATGTAGGAGAGAGAAAATTCCTGAGGTCATGTGATGCTAAAAATATTAATGGATTGTAAGTGGGCAGATTTGCAAGTGCTTGGACAGATACAATGGACTGATATGTGCCCTGCACCCCACAATACAGACATTATACACACACACACACACACACACACACACGCGTGCGCACACATACAGGCATATTCATAAAGAAAGGTATCTTCAGTTTCATTGAAGGCAAATAGCTAATGTTGTGGGAGAACCCCCTCACTTCTACTACAGTGTCTTCTGTGTAAGATATTGCAAAGGAGTTCCTTCTCCTTCCCAGTGCCCACTTCCTGCTCTACACCCTCCATCTAGGAAATTTTGCAGGTGAGCTTGCATCAATATCAACAGTCCACATTTCAATCAGCCATATCAAAACTACCATCGTTCAAACTAATAACCAGTGCTAAAATGCTAAAATGAAAACAGTTTTTCTGCCATTTGGTAATTGTAATGAAGTTTTTTAGCTGCTTGTGGGTTTTATTTTTATTTTTTTTATTTGTTTGTTTTTTTGGGGTTTTTTTTGGGTTGTGTTGGTCAGTCTCACTTTCTTCCACGACCCCCTTCCTTCTCTTCTGTGACCAAAGCGGAGCTCTGCCAGCTGGTGGTGCTGTTTAACTTGAGATTTCTTTTTCTAATTATTATTTTAAAAAGATTTTGCTGCAAAGACTTTTTTTTTTTTTTTAAGAAAAGCTGTTGTTGTAGATGGTTTAGCATTACTATCTGATGGCCCCAAATATGTTTTATTTTCTGTTACAATTGGAAAAATTAACACTTTTTTTCTTTTGTTTGTTTTTAATCTGAGATTTCTAGCTAGAATTTTTAATTAAATTTTATTTTTTCCCAATGATTTTAACATTTTTCCATGCAAATACATACACATGAGCATACACTCGCACCCACATACGCTCATATTTATTTAGGTCTGTTTAAATATCTGATTCCTGGTCCTAATTGTCTACTGTGTGGGGAAGAGGACTTTTTGAAGGGGGGGGGATAGTCAATGACGGGTACAGGGCAGAAATGGCAATGATCATTAAATACTGTTGGTTAAAAAATTTCTGTCTAGTGTGATCTTTTTTTCTTTTTTTTTTTAAAATGATCAACACAGTTTCCGTGCATCAAACCATTCAGTGAAGGCTGTGGCTGGGAGAAGAGACCTGGAATCATCCTATTTAGAAGGAAAGAAGTGTTCACCTTTGTGAAATAGTTACTGCTACCATCCCAACGATAATTATTTACCAATAAGCTGTTATTTCAGAAAGTGTGTTCTTTTTCTTTTTTAACCACAGCAATTTGATATCGACTGCAATTTTAATTTATTAAGGAACAGCCCTTTACCCCCATTTATAGTACATTTAATGTCCCTGAGACAAGATAGTTTGTGATTTCATTTGCTTTATATCAGCTATAAACAGTTGCTCGCTCTTTTTTTTTTTTTTTTTTTTTTTTTTTTTTTTTTTTTGTAGGAGTTAATAAGACAAAAAAAATAAAATAAATAACTCCGCTTGCTCTGTTAACAAGAAACCTTGAAGCAAAAAGTTCCCTGTTCTGAGAACTGCAATGTGGAGTCATTTGAATTACAGCCAGAACTACGGTCAGAGCTGCTGTAATACTATCTGACCAATCTGGCTAGAGATTTCAACAGTGTTGTGGTAGAAGAATAATTACTTAATTGCAGTGGCTCTTCCCACTAACACATTGCAACAACATGCCCCATGACTCCCCCCAACACACACATAATATAGAGCTTTTTTTATTTTATATAGTAAAACAATATATAAAGAAATATTTAATTACTTAACCCTCCTCTTATGCACTTTATTAC
Organism: Notoglanidium macrostoma; assembly: GCA_030068235.1. Taxonomy (NCBI): domain Eukaryota; kingdom Metazoa; phylum Chordata; class Actinopteri; order Siluriformes; family Auchenoglanididae; genus Notoglanidium; species Notoglanidium macrostoma. The sequence continues at coordinate 5,775,814 of JAQQZR010000008.1, forward strand.
AATATTTCTCGTGTGTGTGTGTGTGTGTATATACAGGATAGTCCAAAAGTCTGAATCCATAGGTGTCCTTTTCCTTATATGAAATTTAATATTTTTCTTTTTATTCAGATCCAAGATGGCTTAGAAACTAAAATAGAAGATTGAAGTCAGCTTACACACAAGTCTCATGAAATTCATATATTTAAATAAATAATTGCCTAATAAATGGATCTAGTCTTTTGGGATGCCCTGTATATCTGGTGATGGTATCAAAATCATATATTCTCCAAGTGTTCTCCAAAATGAATTTATTTGGTTTGATCTCCAACATGGTCTCCTTAAGACATTTACATTTACAAATAACCAAAATTTCTAGCTTGCTCTGTTTCCACACTAGTTGGCTTTGCCATTAGTGCGAGTTTCAGCAAATGGTGACAGCCCCATACGGTCTGTATCTAATTATCTTCGAACACATCCAGGTGGTGTTAATTGGGAGTCACTGCATGCTCATACAAAAGCACAACTTTCTTAGAGAACAAAAAGTTTAATGTTTTTTTTTTGTTGTTTTCATTTAGAGGAATAACACATAATGAGGAAGGTGTACATAATAACAATGTATTTTAGTTGTATTAAATTCACTTGGTTATTTCATGTGTTATATTCATATTGTATCCTGATTAATCTTTTTACCCACACAAGTTTAAACATGTAGTGAAATGTAAATCAGCTCATTAATATGCAAATCCTCACTTGACAACCTGCGTTCCTCATTTCCACTTATGCAAAAGCTGATTTCTCAAAGAAAAATAATAGATTTGCATGATCTTTTGTCATACTCAGTGGATGGCACTGGGTTTAGACTAGGGTACCAGGCCAAACTGCAGCTCAGACTTTCTGAAGTGGTTTGTTCAATTGGACAGAAATTGGTAGTAATTGCATATCTATACTTTTCTGTTTTCATGTACAATCCCTATTCACATACAGTCCCAAAACTCAAGAAATGATGCATGAAACAACCAAGTCTAAACTGTTTTAATTTATTTCACCTTCAAGCCCACTGATCTCTCCTTGGCACTCGGAGGGAGGGAAATGGGGAAAACAACTAATGAAGCCACTCATTCAAGTGGCAAAGTGACCAGAAGAGTGTAAAGAAGAGTAGAATTAGACTTTGAAGCACTTGTGTACCCCAACATAAATAAGTTGGTTACATGATTTGTGTCTCATGATGGCCTTGTAGTCTATATATGGTTAACGGGATTGTAAAATTAATTAACTTTATCATTGGGTTGTTTTAACCATTCTGTGTTAAATGGGAAATTGCAGTCTGGCTAAGGAAGTATATGTGAGTAACTAAACCACAGAACACAGAGCAGAAACTGTTATGCTCCACTAATGCGCTTTTGTAAATGAAGTTGTAAATGTAAATATAAAGTGTAAAAGAAAAAAGTGTAAAATCCCACATGGATGCTACACATGAAAGTTGAATAGCCTATCTATTGAATAAGCCAGCAATTGATAATTTTGTTCTTCTTATGCCATTACAAAATAAAACTAATTTTATGGCATTATTATCTCAAATGATTACCTTTGAGATAATGCAGTTAATCTATTTAGTTCCAAAGTTTTCCTCCGCATTTTCAAGTATTTTTTTTTTTTTAACCACAGTTGTGATCACTGGGAAACTACTTATTCATTTTCCATACCACTTTATCCATTATAGCTTCCCAGTCAACTTCAGGCACAAGGCATGGCACACCCTGGACAGGTAGCCAATCCATCTCAGGACCAACACAGAGACAAACTACCATTCACACTCACACCTATGGGCAATTTCCTAATTCAACCCAACATGCAAACAGGCACCCTGGTTGACACAGGGATTGAAGCCAGGCCCTTCTTGATGTGTGAGGTGACAGGGCTGACCTTTACACCACTGTGTCACCCACTAGGAAACTACCGAGTCAAAAACTGCATCACATCCGAACCAAGTGTGTAGCCTAAAATTAATTTAGATTGATTATCCTTTTACTTAAAGCAATATTATGAATAAACTAGAAGGGCACTCGGAGAGTGCAGACCTTTGCCAAAGACAATATTCGACTCTTCTATGATATGCAAATCTGCAACCGAAATCACTTTTTATGTCTTGATATATTTCCGATGGTGTCGTCATACATTTCTACATTGGCTATGTTTTGTCCCTATTGAACTTTACTGCCATCTATTAGATTTTAAGATGTTGAGTGCAGACTTCAGCCAAAGTCAAATGCTGTATCTTGCAACATTAATGAAAGTGAAAAAGAAACTCGGACTCAGATCTGCTCCAAAATTGAATGGGTCCATCCTTGGTACATACTAAACACTTCCACCAGGTTTCATGGATATTGGTTCAATAGGTACATCAGCACATACAGATACAGTTCAAGAGCTTCAGGTAAAGCTGAACACCAGACCAAACACCAGAATGAAGAAATCTCCTGGGAATGTGAATGAATGCAATGGTGTAACATTAAGTTGTTCATAAACTCGAGTGTAGTGCCAATTTACATTCAAACTAGGTAAACTTATGGCTTGCTGGTGCAACCGGCTGCTGGTCTTTTCCAGTCTTCAACCACTCAGTTTTGATGAGATGATGCCTCAGATTCTTGTTCTTGACTGACATAAGAAGAACCTAATGTGGTCTTCAGCTGTTATAGCTCAACCATCTTAAGGTTTAACATGTTGTGCATTCTGAGATGCATTTCTGCTCTCTCACAGTTGTAAAGAGCTTATTTGAGTTACTACAGACTTCCTGTCAGCTCAGACCAGTCTGGTCATTTTCCTCTGCTCTCTCACATCATCAAGTGTTTTACCCCACAGACCCTCCGCTCACAGGATGTTTATTGTTTTTTGCACCAATCGGTGTAAACTCTAGAGAATGTTGTGTGTGTGAAAATCCCAGGAGATCAGCTGTTTCTGAAACACTCAAACCAGCCCCTCTGGCACTAACCAACATACCCAAGTTACAGTCACAGAAATCACATTTTTTCTTCATTCGGATGTTTAATGTGAACATTGGTTAAAGCTCTTGACTTGTGGCTGCATGATTTTCTCCATTGTGTTGTTGCCACATGATAGGCTGATTAGATATATAGCCTATATATGTTTAAAATCATCCTTGTATTATCCCACTGGTCATGATTGGGACCATCAGCAACATCTTTTAAAGATGGTAGTTGTACCTGTATTATAATGTTTATTTCATTTCAAATGTTATATAGTACAATTAGATTATATAATTTTATTCTGTTCCTTCTGCAGGATGTTAAATTCTCCTCAGGAAGTAGAATCCTTCTTAGGTGTTTGTACTAGGGCATGTAATTAGCCAAGCTAACAATTAAAATGTTCATATAAACCCAAGGAGTGTAATTTCTTTTAAACCTTTAATTTAGTGTAGAACACGATTTAGAGCTTCGGAATTGGGTCCCAGGGGGATAAATGTGTAAAGGTTGGCAGTTTTAGCCTATTTGTATTAATTAATTCATAAACTAATAGCTAGGATAACTCTGTGGAAATTTACCAGAGGCGTGAGTGCGCGCGCGTGATTTTGGTGGTAATGCAATTCTTCAGAAATTAAATGCACATTTATGGGGGGTTTTTGTTGTTGTTGTTGTTGTTTTGTAGCTGTCTGTTGTTCTGGTTCCTTCATAACAGCGTTTGGTGATTTTTTTTTTCTTTTCTTTAGTTCTTTGGCTCGTATTTGCCTCGGCTGTGTTCACTCAGCGTTGGTGACGTGGGCAGTGTTGGCTATAATGAAGCCTGCAGCTGCTCGGTGCTGGGAATGGGAATGGAGTACAGCTTTACGGGCTCAGAGCAGCTTTGCCTTATCTCTCAGTCAAGCAGCTTCTCGTATGTTGTGTCGTGAAAATGCAATACGGCTCCACCAGACGCGACTAAACCAGCCACTGATTCCTTATCAATGGTTGTTTACAAATTTGCAGTGTTTCTGGCTGCCGCTCTAAGTTCAAGTTCGGTTCACTTAAACGGGTGGTTCAAAAGAGTCGAAACAATAAAATGAGTCATAATCCGCATTCGTTATGCTTCACTTGGGCTACTGTTGTAACATAAATAGAAAAAAAATCCTAAACTTCGTACAGTATTTGAGCCATCACTCTGTAACGTACTGAGCAGGTTTCTCTAAACTTATCATAATTTGAAAACTACAACCTGGATGTCGAGTTTGTTTCTCTAATTGAGTGTTTCACTCGGTTCGGGCGCGCGCATGTGGAGGCTATCTGAGAGCGTGCGATGTTGCCAGATTGATCTTTACGCCTTCTGTTGGAAGCTGTACAATTCACACAAGATCCAGTCAGTGGACACACTTTTCATAATTGCTCTTTTTTTGGAGATCCTAAAAGTAAAACTACGTATTTTTATAGTGTTAAAGGTGCAGATCTGGGCTATTGAATACACTATTCCCTTTCATGATCCTCAAGGAAAGTTTTATTTTCCTCCTGAAGGTGGAAAATGTATAATCACTGTCATTTGGACAGCATGGATCCAGGCATGCAAGTTTTTCTAAGGTGCATAGTAAGGAAGTAAGGTGTGTTATTGATTAGAGCACTATATACATTTTTAGTGGTTAGCACTATCATCTCACAACAAGAAGGTTCTGGGTTGGTCGGAGGTCGGCTGGGGTCTTTCTGTGTGGAGTTTGCATGTTCTTCCTGTGCCTGTGTGAGTTTCATCCTCATGCTCCAGTTTCCTCCCACAGCCCAATGATGTGCAGATTAGGTGAACTGGCTACTCTAAATTGCTCATCGGTGTGAATGTGAGCGTGAAAGGTTATCCTTCTCTCTGTTAGCCGTACGAGAGATTGGTGACCTACCCAGGGTGTATCCTGCCTCTCACCCAATGTCGGCTGTAATTCCCCATGACCTGCAATGGATAAGCAGTATAGAAGGTAAATGAATGAAGTGTGTGACTTTGAAAATGAATGAAAGGATGACTTTTACTTGCAATTGTGTTCCATGCTGCATATATACTGATTCATTCTATACAATAGATTATAATGGTATATTAGAATAATTTCTAATAATGTTAAGTAATAAATGCTATTTAACAGATTAACATGAAATAATGCATCTAATTAAATGTGTCACACAATTTCATAATTTGATTTGTTATAATAGGCTCAATCATACAGTAAGCCATGTTGTAATGCAAAAAGTCAAGCTTTTATTTAAAACACAGTTGAGTATGGTCTATGTTTCTATTGAGTGATGTTATAGTATTAAAGCTGGGTTTTCTTCTCTCGTAATAGTTGTTCCAGTTAAGCATGTTGACGAATCTCCAAGACCCGATAAGTGTTGGCACGATGATCTCGATTGCATCTCTTTATGTCTGAAAAAGCACCTCATATATACTTGTTTGCAATATTTGAGAGGTTTTTTTTCGAAATTCATTAACTCGTTATTTAATTCGCAATTTAAAATTGTGCATTAAGCAGGTTATTGGAAACCCACCTACTATCATATGGTGTTTTGTGAGTTCTCCTTATGTTTCTGTGGGTTTCCTCCGGGTTCTCTGGTTTCCTCCCAATGTCAAAAAAAATGCCATAAAATGTGTTCAGATGTGTCCATAAAACGTAAATGTGGTAAGATTTTAGCACTTGTCACAGTTACATTGTGGACTGCTTAACCGGGACAACGCTTGGGGATTTTGGGGATCATGTAGCAATCTGGCAACCCTGATAGCGGCACAGTGGTTCAGTCTCATTCAGCCCGAGCACAAACTGCACTCTAGACCCAACACACGCGCACACGCACACACACACACCATCTCGGTCCACTTCTCCGGCTTTGCGGGAGAAAACTTCTCTTACTTTTTCCTTTTTCCGCGATAACAGCGGGCATGCGTGCTCAGGAGAAGACGAAAAGCGCACGCGGGGATGCGCTCCACATTTACAGATGCACTTTATATTTATTGCTCTTATGCCTGGAACCGAAGATTGCGCTCGCAGGTGAGAAACTATTGTTTTACAGAAATCAGCAAGCACGCTTGGGATTTTTCTCTCTTTAATACACCGGGAGTGTTGAGATGCACTGCAAACTGGCATGTATGAGCCGCTTTTAGCTTTAAAAACAGATGAGTTAACTTGTATCTGGCTTTACCGTTGCAAAGGAATGCCACTAAAAGTCCAAAAGTTTGAGTGGAACCAGATGTGGCAGGAAGGGGGATAGAGGGGGAGGGGACCTCTTGAATCTTAGGGTTTAAACTGCATCCGACACCTTATCCTGTGACTCCTAATAGTGACTTGTGCCAAATTAATAGGATAGGCAATGTTTTGTAGGACATATCCCTGGTTTAAGTTTAGGCTAATCGGAAACACACACACACACACACACACACACACACACACACAGTTATTGGGGTTTGTCTCCAGTGTCAATAGCATCATTAACTTTGCGCATGCACTTTTTTTCGCATCTCGCGAGCAGTTGTGACTTAAACTTCCGGTTGTCTGTGATGGTTTCCAGTCACTCAAGGATCTGAGTTGCTGCGTTTGAAATATCGCTTTGACTTGCTATTCCTGGAGTTCTGGTTAATGGCTCTAAATAACCAGCTTTAGAAGGCAAATAACTGTCTTTCTGTCCTGGCTCTTATCGTCTGACTTTTAGAGTTTAGTATTCTCTGAGAGATAACTGAAATACCAGACGTGGTTAAACACCAAATGCTCACAGTTGGTCGCTCTGGGGGAGCTTTTAAAGCTTCTGTGTAGGATCCTTTCAGAAAACGTTCCAAGAGGAAGGAAAGCTTTCCCCCCACTGAAAGTGCAGTGAGCACAAAGTCATTTAAAAGACATCTTTGCAAGATGTTGGGAGAGGGACTTCTAGATTTAAGGCAGTCAAACTAATTAAACATACCATAACAGGACACAACCAGTTCAGTGAGCACCAGGTCTTTCCTAATATTAATCAGTAATGACAGACCATTTGTTTGGACTAGTCCATGTCAGGTCATAGTGGACTTCCGTGGACATCTCTGTTCAGCTGAAGCTCACTTGGTAGCTACATGTAAATCTAGAAACCAAACATGCTGTCTGGATCATACCATAAAGCAGTGGTCACCAACCCTGTTCCTGAAGATCTACCTCCCTCAAGACTTTAGCGCCAACATAATTGTGCCCACCTGACCATCCAATCACTGCGTTAAGAAGTTCTTGATCAACTGAAGAGGTGTTAGATTTTGGTTTGAGATAAAACCTGCAGGAAGCTGGATCTCCAGGAACAGGTTGGTGTTTCTATGTAGAATGATATGGCAAAGTTGTTTCCCACTGAGCGAAAGGTCCAACCAGAACCTCTTTAGGAAGCCAGTAATCCGACCTAGCCAAATAACCATTGAGTTTTTGGCTATTTGGGGTGTTTTTCAGATGTTTGCATGAACAGCTGGTGTCTTTCACAAACATGGAATTATCTGTCTTCTATGTGGAGTGGCAGCATGGTGGTGCGGTGGTTAGCACTGTCGCCTCACAGCAACCCAGGGTGCCTTTCTGTGTGGAGTTTGCATGTTCTCCCCATGCATGCGTGGGTTTCCTCCGGGTGCTCCAGTTTCCTCCCACAGTCCAAAGACATGC
>JAQQZR010000008.1:5784293-5798464 GCA_030068235.1 Notoglanidium macrostoma
ATTAGGTCAACTGGCTACTCTAAATTGCCCATAGGTGTGAATGCGAGCGTGTTTGTCTGTGTTGGCCCTGTGTTGGATGGATGGATATGGAGCCATACAAAAACATGAAACCATTTATGAACCATTTAAACCAATCCTAACCTTCAAAAATTAATACAGAATGTGGAATGTGTATTTTTGGATCAGCAGCAATACTGAAATTAGATTTTTGTACATTTTTGCAGGTCCAATTTTGGGTGCAAATAGTCACTTACTATTTAACTTAAGGACAAGCAGTTTATGTTACAAATAATAGATAAACATGGGCGGTAAGTATTGGGCTTAAGCCCCCCTGTCTTTTTATTTAAAAACATAAGTATAATGATTCATTTTTGGAGTCCATATCAGATTCACATCAGTTTCCAGTTAACAAATGTCTTAAGACTGAACTTTTGTGGAGTTATGCAAACAGCACCACCAGTGGTCAGAAGAAAAATACACAGGATGATGTGAAGAAGTGAGGCTTGGGCTGATTCTTTCTAGCCCAGACTGTAGAATGCAGATGACAGTCCTGTCAGGTGATTACAAAGATTGAATCACCCCTAGATTTTGTATGCTTTGGGGCTGATTTTCAGCCTGCTTTGTTTGAGATTGTGCTTGTTCACGTGTTGCAGATGTGTTGTGGACATGAACTGCAGTAAGCGGATTCTTTACTCTTTCACCATTTTCCCCCAAAGTGCTTTTATAGGAGAAAGTAAAAGTAAATAGATGAAACACACATTGTCCAATTAAAGTACAAAATACACAAACCCACTGATGACAGAACTGTAACTTAATTTTTGCTGTTGGTGGTTGTTTGATTGAAAGCTTTTTTTTACAGCTTTTCTGTTTAGCTTGTTTCATATTCGGAGAAACCACCGCAAGAAACAGTAATACATTTGAAATCACGAATTCAGCTGCATTTTAGTGTGTGTAATACTTAGCCCCACATCATTCTGCCCCATATCTCCTGTTTAATGGCCAGATGTTACTGCAGATAAGCAAATATGGTCAGTAGTATTTCTTAGTAGATAGGTCAGTGTATTTTTAAAGAGAAATAGTTAATTCTGGATCAAAACATTATCTTTGGCTAATATTAATATTAATAGGACTTTTTATAATGTAGGATAACATGGTAAACTTTATAAGGGAAAAATATGACATCACTGGTTTGACACACTGTTTCTGACCAAAAACTAATTTACAAATGACTTCACTGTGATATCAGAAATTGGCACATGCATCCGGTCTAGGTTACAAGTCTCATGAGCAAGTGGAGTCTGAGGACAGCAAGGACTGTTGTTGTATTTGCATGTTATGAACTCTTGTTCATTGGAAACGGTGACCCGAGGCCATGTTCTCATTCAGAAGCTGCCCACATCAGTGCTCGCATTAGCCCTATTTACTCGCACATGCATTACGGTCAGAAGTGACTCTTGATCGGCGTTTGTTCACTGGAGAAACAAACAGCAGCCGGAATTTCCTGTGTGTTACTTTCAGTGTTTACAGAACAAAACGTTCATCTATATAAAACCCTGACTTTTTCTCTACCGCTCTCTCTCTCTCTCTCTCTCTGCTTCTCCTCACGTCTTTCTGTCCCACAATTCTCAGTTCTCTGCACCCCCAACCCCACACATCTGTCATAATAAAACCTTCAGCTGGTAGGTTTGAAGCATATTATGGGAAGACCGCAGCAAAATGGAAGGCAGAGTTTACACTCCTACTCTGAGCTGCTGATCCTCACACGTATGCAACAAATGTTTGTTCAGCTCATTCCTTCTAAGTGGATTCCTCTTGTATATTACATAGTCATCACAATATTCAGTTTTATTCAGCACTTTTGTGCAGGTTTTTCATCTATGCAGTCTGCAGCCCTTGTTAATATTTAAATGTAATTAAAATGCGAATACAATTTTACAGAAATTTGGCTGTCCCTTGTTGTAGTTGTTATTGTTCTTCAGAAATATTTGGTATTGTGGTTGTTTTTCAGTTATAAAACTTTTATGCATAGGCCTACGTAAGTCCTATTCTAATATTTTCTGCATTGTTGGAGAACTGTTCAAGAGGGGATTGAGGTATATTGATGAATCAGTCATTTCCAGTTTCATTTGCTAGAAGGACGCATACACGTGTAGGGCCAGTCATGGCCATCCAATTGAGAAAAATCCATAAATGCCATTCCAAGATCTTTATTATACGTATGGTATTTCCTTTTTGAAATAGTGCAGCTCTTGCATTTACATTCATCAATAGTAGTTGTGCATGCATGATGAAACATACAGCCTTGAAGCCTTTCTCCAGCTTGCTTGGGGCTTTTCAGGTATTTGAACAAACATTATAAGGCACACAATTGTATAGGATGTCTTCTATGCTGTAGCATTACAGTTCCCCTTCACTGGAACTAAGGGACCCAAACCTGTTCCAGTATGACAATGCCCCTCTGCACAAAACGAGCTCCATGAAGACATGGTTTGCCAAGGTTGGAGTGGAAGAACTCAAGTGTCCTGCACAGAGCCCAGACTTCAACCCTACTGAACACCTTTGAGATGAACTGGAACATCGATTGCCCTACATCAGTGCCTGATCCTCACTAATGCTCTTGAGGCTAAATGATCACTAATCCTCACATCCACACTCCAAAATCTAGCCTTCATAGAAGAATGGATGTTATAATAACAGCAAAGTGAGAACTAAATCTCGAATGGGATGTTCAAAAAGGACACATGGGTGTGATAGTCAGGTGTCCACAAACCTTTGGCCATATAATGTATCTGTTATAGACTGACTTCAGGACTTCATACTTCAGGACTTTTTATAATTCTCAAAACTCATAATTTTGAAACATTTGCTCAAATGTTCATAATAATAATGACAGAGGTGTGTGCATGGCAGGCAAAAATGAGCTACTTAAGGTTCCTTTGGACCAGAGGAACTTAATTCTCAGAAGGGTTGTAGGAAGTACCCCCTTTTTTGTGTTTGCACAGCATAATTCTTAGAGTGTTGTTTTGAATGGCTTTTTTTAGCTCCTACTTCGGGCTAGTTACTCTCCGACCACAAGACCTGTGAGTGATGTAAATGTACGCTTGTTGGTCAAACACATGAGCCAATGCAGCACCAGCAACCGGTATTTTTAAAAATCTGTTTTTAAAATTAGCTGTATAACAACAGCTCTTTACATTAGAATTAAATATGGGAAAAAAGACAGATGGACCGACAGCGAGGTCTCGGCTTTAGTGAGCCTATATGTGATGGAGGAAATACAACGCCATGTTGACACCTCTAAGCGAGATATAAAAATCTTAATTAAACTAAATGTTCTTGTGCATGTCCTTATCCCTATCACATAAGAAAACACATTATAAAATAATAATCCATGTTAGGTAAACATATTTTAAACTATTTTCAAGCACAAATTTGCTCTTTATAATGTAATATAAAGAATTTACGGTCAGCACATAACACTTACTGGTCCCCCAATTCTATGGTGCAATGGAATAATCCGTTTCCATAGAAACATGCTCCCGAAACACAGGAAAGTGGAGTTTAAATCCGGATGTTGCTAGTTTTCTGTTTTCATAGCAACACAAGAACACTGGTGGACAAGAACAAACAACAAGCTAGTGATGTCGGAGTTTTGAAACAAAGAAAGTTTTGGAAGGATACAGGCCACCATTTCATTGCGAAAAGCTGAGGTCTGCTCATGCTGATTTTTTTAGCCTATACAATTCTTGTCACAAATTTCCAATGTGGAAAAAATACAAATGAAATTTCGTTTGATCGGGTGCACCAAATATCATGTCTAGAAATATACTTATATATTCTAGTCTTGCTGTCCTCAGACTCCACTTGCTCATGAGACTTGTAACCTAGACCGGATGCATGTGCCAATATACTTACAAATGTGGCTCGAATCTGATCCAAAAGAGTCTTACGCAGGTAATCTTTCTTGTTCAAATCAGATACGAACAAAAATGTTTGATTCGAGCTGCTTGTCTGAGCAATGTTCTAGACAAATGTGATAAGGTGCATGTACAAGACAGTCAGTCCCAAAGTACAGTCTTTTTCCTGTTGGTATTTGACTCGACAAGAACCAAAAAAAAAACCAACAGCAGGCTAAAATCTGAATAAATTAGTTAGAAAACATTCCATAATTGTTTGCCTGCATATTCTATATCCTTCAGCAGTTTGGCATTGATTTCTTAATGGCATTAAGGAATGTGCCTTAATTGCAAATGAAAGTTAAAAAGTATAAATACATCATTGCTTTAACGTTGCGTTGTTCACCAAAACAGCAACCCTTGTTTAAAACATACCACTTTGTCTGTGAACCATGATAAAGGTTGTGTTATGTCTAGAGAACAAGGTAAAAAAACCTGTGAGCAGCTTTAACAGTTGTGGGTGTTGTGCTACTAGAACATGGATAATAATGATAATAATCTATGGATAAAATATGGATAATAATCTAAACATCTCCTGAGGGCTTGTTTTCACTCAGTGTGTAAATGTGCCACGCTGAATCCAAGTTTAAATATTAGCACTTTCTGTATTCTGTTTACAACGAAATTAGGACGACTCGACAGTCTTTTTCCTAACCAGTGACTTCACACCGGCTGTAGTTTCGCCCACACATGGGTGCCATTGAAGCCAAAAGAAGCATTGTGTAACCAATCTCTCTCTGAGGACAGTCATATGGCCATCCAACCAGGCTGCACCGAGTCTCGGGTCACTAGCTTTCAGTCAGCATGCTGACCTGTAGGGGGCCTACGTGGCAGCGACAGTGTAAAACCTGTAACTGTTACAAGAGGTCCTAATGGTTCAAGGAGTATCTTTAAAATATCTGAGTTAAGCCTTTAAACTCCAGAGCTGTTGACGGGTCTAGGAGAACATTCCTCCTTACTCCCTTTTTCTATTAATTTCACTGCAGTTACTGAATAGTAGGCTTTAAGACTAATACCTGAATAAAAGTTGTGATTGTAAAGGGTTAAGCTGTAGGGCTTTATCCTTTTTAATTTGTACCTGCAGGCAGCAGCAGCAAGGTTTAAATACCGTTATAACAAGGAAACGGCAATGGGAAAAAGTGGATGAGAGAATAGAATTGAATGTCTATCAGAACAATGAAGTCAGTTAGCTAATGATGTATACTTTATTTGTGTTATCATTGTCATAGCACTCAGCTTGAATTGTTTACTTTGCATACTCCTTTATCTGTTACTAAAATATAAAAGTTGTAAGTTTACTTACAACGAACCCCAAAATTCGGTCTATAGCGATGACCTATTACGTAAAGACAAAGTCAAAAGTAATCAATGTAATAGCAAAATAATCAACCATGGGGTGCCGTGATGCAGCCTGATGCGAAGCAGTGTTACTGCTAACATCGCAAAGTACATTATTTCCCAATAATAGCATGTAAAATTGTTTATAGTTGATTTTATTTTTAGCCATTATCTATAGCACAGATATGGACATCTGATGTGGACAGGTCTGCAATCTGTCACAAGGTTAACAGAGGAACAACACCTGCGCAGTCAGCCCCAAGGGCCGAACCTTCTTACTGTGAGGTGACAGTGCTGACCACTGCACCACCGTGCCACTTGAGTCACTTTACGTGGAGCAACCACCATACACCGCTGTGTTTACATTGCTATTATAAAAATGGTACCGTATTTGAAAAAGTGCATAGAAAAAACTAACTGATTTGCCATTCAGCTGTAACTATTTTCAGGGCTGCTGGGAAAATCCACCACCTTCTGGCCAATTCAACAAGGTTGTGGTATAAATTGATCTAATGAAGCCAGTATTGTGTCTAGCTGATCATTGCAATGTATTCCAAAAGTTCTGTTGCCTGCTCATGTTTTATGTATAAATATGTAACTTCACAGTTGGGTTTCATGCACTCTGTCCAGGAGGCAAAAATCATCTCAGCGCAAAAGCATCTGCAGATTTTTGTGCAGTGATTTAATCGTATAATCATTTCCATTTCTTTTGGAACGGCGGGTTTTATCCAAACCATGTAGGGACAACCCTGATTCAGCATGAAAGAATTAGGATGTTTTGAAGCGAATCACGAAAAAAGGCCTGCATCCTCCATCCATCTGTGTGTAATTGCTGAGTGTCTGCAATATAAAAAAAAAAAAAAAAACCTTTGAACTTTACAAGACTGCTATGTATCTTTACGGCTTCCATTTATAAATGTGAAGTCCATCTCACATCGTTCTCCTTACTCACGTGACTAAGTGACTTCAATGGCAAGTAGAAGAAATTCAGGAGAATTTCAGAAATTAAGAAATTCAGTAGAAATGATGTCCTTAACCCTAGAGTCACTACTTCACAGAAGAAATGACAGAAATCTTTTTTCATTTGCATTACTCTTGTCCCTCCTACTTTAAGTTTGTAAAGGATTTTCCACAATGCTTGCTACTGCCAGCACTGTGTCCCAGTTAGACCACATTTACAGCAGTATAATGATTAGATACTGGCTTTTGCTCAAAGTCAACAACTGGAACAATGAAGAGAGAAAAGAGGAGGGCACTAAATATATCTGATTAGTATCCACATTCACAGACGAACAGTGTGGGACAACATTTTGGTACATCGGTTATGTAGTTACAGCAACTGGTGGGTCACTCCATTGTGCACTATACAGTGAGCGGACCACAATCTGACTAGGTAATTTATACACAGTTTGCTGAGCAAGGCCAGAGATATTAGTAGCATGCTGTGGGTTGGCTTTTTGGCTATTCTCATCACTCAGCCTCTGTTTCCACTTTGTGGGTGTTTAGAGTTTTACAGTTCTTCAATAATCAGCAGCTGTAGGTGTAGCTCATTATATTGAAGTGTGTTGAAGGCACGGGTAGGTGGTGAGGCAAAAAGTAACACAATTTGCACTATACAATACATCTAGTTTGCTAACAAAGATGCACATTTCAAAGATCAACAGAATGTTGTGGTTTTAGTAATATCTTTTATTAAATGTTTACAAGAATATTGTTTGGAACATGGAAGAGAAGGAATGAATGTATTTTAGAGTAATAGAGTAATGCTATAAAACACAAATGATATATGTAATGGATTCAGAATTATGTTTTATTTTATCACAGTATCAATATTATATTTTCATACTGGGGGGCAGTGGTTAGCACAGTTGCCTCACAGTAAGAAGGTTCAAACCTGTTGGCCGACTGGGGTCTTAGATCAACTCTATTATACTGGCAGTAGAGTAACTCTACTGGCTACTCTAATTTGCCCATAGGTGTAAATATAAGTGTGAATGGGTGTTTGTCTCTGTGTTAGCCCCGCTATAGATTGGTGACCCGCCAAGGGTGTACCCCATCTCTCACCCCAAGTCAGCTGGGATTGGCTCCAGCTTCCCCACGACCCTTAATGGATCAGCAGTATAGATAATGGATGGATGTTGTAATATTGCCTACGTGTAGGTGTATGTGTTGGTATGTTTAGCCATTAACCCTGGCTATCACAATCATTTGTCACCAAGGGTGTCATGTGACCAAAAGACCTACCTCATTTGGAAGTACTTGGACTAGCACTTTCAGTATTTATTCTTACATTAAAAAACTTTCTTCATGCTTTCCTCTGTATCAGCTACCAACAGAGTTTTTAGACTGATGGTATTCTTAGCCTGGCTGCTAGTTGACCAGTATTAGAATGTATTTATTGATAGAAACTTCATAGCACTAATGTAAGTCGCTCTGGATAAGGGCGTCTGCCAAATTCCATAAATGTAAATGCAAATGTGTCACCTAAATCATCACCAATGGCGTCATGTGACATGAAGCGGCGTTACTGAGGTTTATTATTTTCCTATAACAGTATGCCTGGTGTTTTACTTCTCTTACACCACAAAAATTCACCAATGCTAACCACTTATTATTTATAAAAAAAAAAAGACATATCATCTCTTTAACCCTTCGTGTAATGTTGCGGAGCCTCCTGGGAACACATTTGTTCTTGGTATCACTCCCATTATAGCAGCTATAAATGCTTATTCCCTTGCAAATACTGGAGACTCTCTATGTTAAAGAAATGCTTTCACACGGAAAAGCACTTTATAACAACGACTACACATTATATTTTGCTTATCTTGCCTTGCGGTCAGAACTTCTGAAAATCTGACCGATAAACAAATTCAACAGCACTGTGGTATAAAACAATGTACAGCACCTAAGTGAAGCCAATCATCAAGTGAAAGGTTTCTGTTTGTATATGGGTCAAAATAAAAAGTAGCATATGGTTTTTGCATCACTGTATATAGATGAACTTTTCAGATGTAAGAACTACTCACTAATCACACTACAGGAAGCCGAACTCTTATGCTCTTTGCTTCACTGTAATTACTGAATAATTCAAGCTAGTTATTGACTGCTGTATTTATTTATACTGCATTCATTATCACAAAACTGAGATCAGTGACTTTGGGTTGAAGCAGTTCCAACAGTTCCTATTCTGTGCCTTGTGTACATAAATGATATGTATTCAGACTGGCCATAAAGGCCACTGAACAAAATCATTGCATCTTTGCAAAATTTTTCTGCAGAATGTTGTCAGTTAAACAGTCCCTCTCTCTCTCTCTCTCTCTCTCTCTCTCTCTCTCTCTCTCTCTCTCTCTCTCTCTCTCTTTCTTCAGGCTATTGGGTCAGTAACAGAGCCTCTGTTTGGTTTTGGGTTGGTGCCCCTCACTCCATCCCCTATTTTTGCTGCTCATTCCCTTTTTTTTTTCCTCACTTGGCCTCAGTTTGGAAAAACAGCTGTGTTTTTGTTTCTTCTCAGTCCCTTTGGCCTTTCTATTCAGCCTTATTTTTCTTCTTTATCTCATATCCAACATTTCTATTGCTCTGCCATAAGCTTTCTTGTATTTTCTGTACTCCTTGTGTGACGTTCAAGGAAATGGGAGAAGAAAAGTGTAAAACTAAAGCAAGATGGAGGAATGAGAAAAAATACACTAGCTTTTGGAGAGGCTGTTGGGTTTGGCTCACTACATTGCTTTTTTCTCTGTGCTCAGTGCAGGTCTAGATATGCAAATTTTCACTTCTACCTAACCTTTCCTTTGCTATTTTTCTTTCCTTTTATTTGTCTTCCACATGGCTCGTCACTGGTTGCCTCCTCATAGATTTAAGCTGCTGGTGGAAAATAATACTGATGTGTACTTTTACGTGCAAATGACTATTCCTAAGATTTTCATTTTTTAGAATTTTGTAGATTATGTATTTTCTAAGGTTCCATCCACATCAATACTGTTATCTTGTATTGGTCTGATACTGTGCCCATTTACTCCTACTTGCAAAAGATGCTCTGATACCGCATCTGACATCACATGATACGATTTGACGTAAGCCTTGTCTACGTTTTTACACTAATAAAAGAGAAATGATAGCAATCTGGATGTATTTCACAATTAATGAGGGCAATCAAATCAAAGCAGATTGCAAACTGCTCTGTGAATATATCAAGAAGAGGAACTAGAGCATCTTCCTAGCTTAAACATACAACTCAGCATGAAGAGTTCATTGCTACCAGAATACGACAGCAATCAACACTGCAGCAAACACTGTTTAGGGGAAAAAAACAAAAATATGCAGCCCTTAGCCAGTATATTGTTCTTGATAATCATGTATGCTGATGAAATGACAACAATAACAGTACTTTACTGTAAGATGTACAGAAGAACAATTTCAAAGTGAAACAAAACCTGCTCTTAACTGCAACCTTAGTCAATCCAACATAACTAATAAAGATAGATAAGATAAGATAAGATAAGATAAATCTTTAATGTCATTGTCACTTTTACAAGGAACACACGAAATTAAATGTGCAATTAAATCTAGCTAATGTAGATGAAAAATAAACTCTCTAACATCATAAAGAACAAGCCTAGTAGCATATGTGTGGACATGCTCATGTGCACTTCTCATGGCCATTGTGTAAACCAGAGAAACATAAACAGAACTAAATCTGAGCTATGTCTGAAAAACTGGTATTGATGTGTTGATGCTTATTTTAATGCGAGTAATGTGACATATTCCAAAGCCTACTTGTCAAGCAAAAGAACATGGAGGCAGTCTGAGAATGCTGCATAAATGCTGACCACAAAATCTTCCACTGTAAAAGGCCACATCAGGTCATAGAAAGAAACACACATTTACAGAGGCATACATGCATGCATAGGATGACCTGGAATTCATGGCTTTGAATGTGACATGTGGGAACACTCACAGTGAATCAGGTCACGATTACTAAAACATGTTTAAACCCAAAACTAAGATAAAATTGGCATTTGAACCAGTGAGTGTTAAGGTTTGTCTGTACATGCTCGCTGTGTTGACATGTGCTGAGCAATCATTTAAAAAAAAAAAAAAAAAACCAGTTTCCCATTGAGTTGCTAGTTTTTAGTGTTTAATGATTGATGCTGCATCCATTAATGTGCATATTGATTTTTTTTTTTTTTTCCAGATAATGATTTTTTTATTGACATTCTAGTGCACTAATTAATGCGTCCTCTTCCACTCTCCCTTCTCAGCACATGAGTCTGACTCCAACACGTTTGCCTTTTTCCATGAGGGAGTGCGGGGCTGTTTGGCTGTACGAGACCACACGCTCTACCTCACAACATCCTGTGATGGTGATGCTCAACTGTGGAAGTGGGTCACCCGGAATCGCCTCTTTAACTTAGGCTCTTCCCTCTGCCTGGGTGTCAGAGTGGGAAATGGGAGCATCTCGAGTGTCTTGCCTCGGCTCAGTGTGTACAGGTGTGACCGTGAACCCCCTCTGGTCCGGTGGTCGTGGAGTTGCAGCAAGTTCCTGGATGATCTCGGCACCTATTTGCCCAATCCGAACCCTCCCAAAGATGACCGCAACATTTCAGTGACTTGGGCCTCACCACCAGTTGGAAGCACACGGTGGAGACTTCACGGTGACGAGCAGGACCTCTGTGCCAAAACATACCGTGGTAAGACATATTCAAACCTTGTTGGGTAACTATGAGACAATCTTATCAGACTAATTTGAACAAATTTTCACTGGGGCTATGAAACTAATAAGTGCCTACCATAATCGAAGACCTTTTTTATTCAGTACATCTATCATTTGAATGTGCTTTTTTATTGTTCATTAAACAAAAAGCAGATATACTACTGGGTCAGTACTTGGTAGAACTACCTTTGGCTGCAAGTCTGCTGGGATGTGTGTTCACATCTGGATCCTGATATTGTTTCCCATCATTCTTACCAAAATTGCTCAAATTATGTCAGATTGGATGGAGACAGTTGGTGAACAGCAATTTTCGAATCTTGCCACAGATTCCCAGCCAGATTTAGGTCTAGACTCTGATTGGCCCATTTTAACACATTCTGTTTTTTGGGTTTGAGCCACTCCAGGGTAGCTTTGGCAGTATGCTTAGGGTTGTTGGAAGGTGAAACTCTGTCCAAAAGTCAAGTCTCTTGCAGACTGAAAAGGTTTCTAGGATTACATTACATTTGGCTCCTTCCACGTTGCCCTTAAACCTGACCAGTTTCCCAGTTTCTGGTGATGAAAAGCATCTCCACAACATGATGCTGCCTCCACCATGCTTTACTGTGGGAATGGTATTTTCAGGATGTTGAGCAGTGCTGGGTTTCAGCCAAACATAGAGCTTTTTGCCAAGGCCAAACATTCAAGGGCATGAATACCTATGCAAGGCACTGTGGCTAGTGAGTAACAGCAGTAATCGTCACCAGGTTAGCATTGTGAAAACAACATGCCTAGTCCATCACATTTGCTTGCCTTAAATTGTGTTGACATAAGTGATGTCAAATAGACTTGCTTTTTTTGTTTTCTGGCACTGTATTGACAAACTGTTTTCTCTAAAATATGTGCAAAATGTAAATTAGGATCCTCCTGCCATCCCAAATAACTAATCCTCTAGTTAACTGCTAATAAACTAGCTCACATTTGTAACAATTACAAGTGAGGTTTCAGTATCTCAGTCTTAATTTACATCATTAAATTCTTAGTGGGTGGTACAGTGGTGCTGTGGTTAGCACTGACGCCTCACAGCAAGAAGGGACTGGGTTTGAACCTGCTGGCCGACTGGGGCCTTTCTGTGCATGGTTTGCATGTTCTCCCCATGTCTGTGTGGGTTTCCTCCAGGTGCTCTGGTTTCCTCCCATAGTCCAAATACATGCAGATTAGGTCAACTGGCTACTCTAAATTGCCCATAGGTATGAATGTGGGTGTGAATGGTTATTCATCTCTGTGTAAGCCATACGATAGATCAGCGACCTGGCCATTGTTGTACACGCAGGAATTTATTTTATGTACCATAACATCTACATCACTTTCTTAGCCAGAGAGTGTGTTTTGAGGCAAAGGTATCATGACTTCTCTCACTCTTCTCTCACTCTTACTTTAGTTTTGTAGTTCCCCTTCAGGACTAAGAAAGCAAACTTGTCTTGTCTTGTCTGACATGTAAATCTCCTCTCAGCACATTCATCTGATGTAAGGTGAAAATGATGTAAATTTTGACTTTTGACTAAAATACTAGATGAATTGGAGCAGAGGAGTATACTAGTAAGATTCAAGTAACACGTGCGAAAACAACATGAAGCAGAATGTGTTGAGATTGATGCCTTTATAGAGAAGATGATGGATTTCAGAGAGAATGTGAGTGCTCTCATGATGGAGGTCTGGAGCACATCTGGGACTCTTTAGGATCAGGATCTATTTCATGGTGGCAGATTTGTAGCCAAGGGCAAGTCTGGCTGTGTACCAGAGAAGCAGCCATCTAAGAAAAAGCATTGAGTTTGTAAACAGCAGAGCAGACGGTGTGTGGCAGCTGTTTTTGTTTCAAAACTGCTGTATCTGGTGTTCAGTGATTAATCCTCAAGACCCCGTGAATTTCTCTGTGGGTTATTATGACTACTGTTACTACATGTCGTCTTGTTTCAGTACTTCAGTTCATGGTTCACTGTAACAGTATATTCCGAATACAATTACATCTTCTTGTTTTCACTTTTACAAAGTTAAGAAAAATTCAATGCATTTTACCCCAGAAGTCAATTAAAAGACACTATATGCATTTTTAAATAATTTAGTTTCGAGATCCAATTAAAATATGTTCAGTTGCCAGCAGCAGTGTGTAAGCTAATGGAGACAGATGAACATTCCTGGTCCAATTTATCAGGTATCTTCAGTTTTAAATGCTTCAGGGAAAGCAGTGTGATAATGATCTGCAAATTATGCAAATTAGGGTGAGTTTCAGGGTGAAATATTGTTTTTACATCAACTTGTCAGATAGCAATGCTGGACTTAATATTTCTTCTGAGCAGACTAGATATCATTAAAGAAAAATGTGTTAATGTTCACAGATAACTGAGACACAATTTAGCTTCTAGTAAACCAGCATATGCGTCTCTCACAAAACTGTTCCGTAATTGTGAGATCTGAAAATCGTTATGCACAATTTCACTTTGTGCCTAGCTCAATTCCAGATCCAGCTCATATATTGCAATGTAGCAATTTGGATATTATATATATTTGGACAAATAGCACAACTTAACCCTGATTAAGTCTTAATTTTATTGGAGTCTTGTTAAATGAAGCTCAAGTTTGAGATTGCTCAAGCTCAAGATTGCTGAAGCTACGAAAATTGAGTTAAGAACTGTCCAACGCATTATTAAAAACTGGAAGGATAGTGGGGAACCATCGTCTTCGCAGAAGAAATGTGGTCGGAAAAAGATCTTGAATGGTTGTGATCAGCGATCACTGAAACGTTTGGTGAAATCAAATCGTAAAAACAATCGACAACTGAACTCATGGCTATGTTCCAGAGTGACAGTAAGAGCATTTCCAGACACACAATGCGAAGGGCCCTCAAGGGATTGGGACTAAACAGCTGTGTAGATTTAAGAAAACCACTGATCAGTGAGGCTAATTGGAAAAAAAGGCTTCAATTTGCTAGGGAGCATAAAGATTTGGCTCTGGAGCAATGGAAGAAGGTCATGTGGTCTGATGAGTCCAGATTTACCCGGTTCCAGAGTGATGGGCGCATCAGGGTAAGAAGAGAGACGCATGAAGTGGTGCAGCTATCATGCCTAGTGCCTACCGTACAAGCCTGTGGGGGCAGTGCTATGATCTGGGGTTGCTGCAGTTGGTCAGGTCGA
>JAQQZR010000008.1:5818039-5830601 GCA_030068235.1 Notoglanidium macrostoma
TGTGTGTGTGTGTGTGTGTGTGTGTGTGTGTGTGTGTGTGTGTGTAGACACTGGTCTGGACTGGTTTGATTTCCAGGAAGCTCAGTATAAGCTGTTTGAGCATCGCTCCACATGGGGGCAGGCCCAAAGGATCTGCACTTGGTTTGGTGCCTCTCTCGCCTCCATACACTCTGCCAGTGAGAAACAGTTCTTGGCAAGCACGCTGCGCAAGGTATACTCCCAGGTGTAAACATCCTATAATACACAAAATTTTAAATGTAATTAATTATAGCCTAGAGTTAACATAAAAATCGAATCGGTATGCTTTCTTTGGGTAACTTTGTATTTCTGTATGTGTTTATGTTTATGCTTGTCTTCCTTCAGATGTCAAGGATTGACAGTGATCTCTGGTGGATTGGACTACACACGTTTGAGAACGATGGACGATTCCGGTGGTCTGATCACTCTGTGCTCAACTACGTCTCCTGGGGACTTGGTCAACCTCGTCCCCTCACAAGAGACCGCAAATGTGTTCATATATCTGCATCTAAAGGTTCAACTATGCACGTCCTCTTTACCTTTTTATTTCCCCCATCTGTAAAAATCTGTTTCTTAGTCTGTGTGTATGATAACATATATGGTGGTTAATGCTTTCTACCTATCTCTCTTTCACTCTCTCTTTCACTCTCTCTCTCTCTCTCTCTCTCTCTTTCTCTTTGCCTCTTTCAGGGGAATGGGCAGATAAGAAGTGTCATTTAGACATGCCCTATGTGTGTAAGAGAGTAAATGTCACAGGCACACCTCCTCCCACTCCGTTTCCTCCACTCACCCCAGCGGGCTGTCCTGAAGGCTGGAGTCCATTCCTGCACAAGGTAAAACAAAATAAATACACTACACCTCACTCCTTGTGTGTGCATCAAGCATTATAAGTATCTTTAAATCAAATTTACTTCTTATTATGATAATATTGATAAAGAGGTCATTTGGCTTTGACTGGGACGACGTTCTTCCCTTTACTCCAGTCATTTAGAAGGGGGCTAAACAATCACAGGTGTCTGTCTGTTAATGCTCCCCTTCAAGAGTGTTCATCTGCTCTATGACATTGCCTTAGCAGTTGTCCAAAATGGTCTTGTGACTGGCATCATGTCTGTTTTGGAGAAAGCATGGTTTGTCTTCATTCTCCCAGATTGGTGGCTTATTGTACAGTAGCCGAAGGAATCTGGCGGAAAACGGGAATTGGCAAATGACAAAACTGGGTGAAAAGATGGTAGAACTTGAAAATATATACTGTATGTATGTTGACTCTATTTATTTCTGATAGTGTTATAAGGTGTTTGGGAAAGAGGAGGTGAGGCGTGTCACATGGGCCACTGCCAGCACGAAGTGCCAAACTCAAAAGGCAACACTGGCCACAGTGCCCAGTCACATTGAGCAAGGTACCAACACACATAGACACATATGCAAATTTATTCTGCATGAAATTGCTACGGTCAATGAAATTACAATTGATGAAACATTCCAATTATTTTAAAACCCCATCACACCATGTTCAAGCTGTTGGTGGTGGTTGTAGCATTACTGTATATCCAACCCCTCATCATGACAGTGTATTATTAGCAGAACTACATGCACATTACCACTCTTATATTAAGAGGTCAGATGTCTGGCTTTCCTCTTGTGGTCCAAAGCATGCTTAAGATATAAAGTTTAATGTTTGGGCTTCTGAGAAGTTTACTTAGATTACTCTTAATGAGCATGGGTTTAATTGAATCCAAATGTTACCTAGAATGCACCTTTGTGGATTCCCCAAAACTGATCTTTCTATAACAGAGATTATTTTACTGCTAGTGAACTATGTGACATTAAGATCTATCACATCCATCTATAGCATTCCTGGTGACTCTGCTCCCCAACTCGAGTTTTCATCTGTGGTTGGGGCTTACCTCAGATTCCCAGGGACACTTTAAGTGGGCGGAGCCTGGTTTACTTAGCTATACAAACTGGGGCCCTGGGGAGCCAGTGAACAACAGCGGACAAAACAAAAACCCGGTATGAAAATAATTTCATAATCTTATGCACATAGCACCTATGAACAAAAATCTATAATCTTGATCAAGAACTAACAGTACTTGGGGTCCGATGAGAAGCACTATTTTTTGCTGACTGGTACTGCATTATACAACATCCTAGCATGTTGATAGAGATCTTGTGAAATCTTGTGATTTCCTCTACATCACTTTCATAAATTGTTTGAAGCTCTAATTATGTAATTAATTATTTTTGCCTTGTCATGGTAAGCCAAACACCTCTGTGGTGATCTTGTGACTCTTGTCACTGTAACTGTTCCTGTAAACTGAAACCCCACCCCAAGTTCTGTTGCTTCCTGTTTGGACCAATGCTTGTTTTTGAATGTACTGTCCAAATTGCTGTCTATGTTTATGATTTTTTTTATTCCTTTATTCTCCCTTATAGTTGGCCAATTTTCCTCACACATGAAACACTTGCTATATTTGTCTTTTGATAACTCCATCTGTTTTATGTGTGTGTTTCACTAGACTAACTGTGTCGTGCTAATGCACACTAGTCCTCACAGAACCACAGGAATGTGGGCATCTTGCGGATGTGAATCCGAGAAACATGGCTACATCTGCATGAAAAACAAAGGTGACTCTTACACATCTAAGTACCGATTATATGTGTTCATCTGGGTTTTTCATTAGATGTAGGATATGAAATCCCATGGTTGTGTTGTTTTAATAATCGAAATAAATGGACTACAAATGTTGAACGCTTCAGTGTGTAAAGAATGTGTGTGTTCATGTGTTTTGTGTCAGATCCTTTTATTCCCCCTGGTGTGGACCTTCTTCCCCCTGTTGCTATGGGGCAGCTGGAGTTTAAGGGCAAACAGTACCGTTTGTTACAGGCACCGTTAGACTGGGAGGGTGCTCTGCATGTGTGCGAGTCTGTTAATGGCAGTCTGGCCTCGGTACGAGACCCACAGCAGCAAGCGTACCTCACACTCCTACTCAATGCCCTCCGCAAGCCAGCCTGGATCGCACTGCACAGTGACGGGGTGAGTGTGTGTGTGTGTGTGTGTGCGTGCATGTGTGTGCTCTTTGGTTTGCAAATGTCATGCTACATGTTAAATGTCAAGCCAAATGAGTAAATGACACTTTGTGTCTCTAGGGCCGTGGATACAGATGGCTAGGAGAGGAGGAAGTTACTTTCAGCAACTGGCGCGATGGAGAGCCCAATCTGATGGCTGGGTGTGGTCATATGACCACCAGTGGCCAATGGACTATGTCATCGTGTAATACCAAATTGGGTGCAACCATCTGTGAAATGAATACAGGTATTGTGTGCATGTTTTGTTTTAAAAATTGCAAATATATATTGATAATAGTGTAATGGTGTATTCATGTCATGTCCGAATTATGGTCATTACAAGATCCTGGCTTATAAAGAAGCATCCACATCTTCAACAATCTCGTATTTACCTGTTCAGGACTTACAGACATCACACTTTATGACTAAACACAGCAGACTATTGTGTCAGGAGAATATTCTCCATCATCTTTTATCAGTGACCGTATAACAGTTTAGTTTCACTTTCTGTCTAAAAGACATTAAAGCATTATGTGCGTTTCTGTAGAAATAAGTAATTCCATCAAAACAGAAGAATAGCTCGGAGCCCGCACTTTGTAATTGCCGTAATTCTGATATGTCACGATCATATTTCATCAGATTACACTTCATAAAGCTAGTTTAGCACTAAAAACATTGAAAGTGTGATCATTTATGTTTGTGACCCCGCTGTCTGTCAGAGCAAGCAGTAGATCACAGGTGGATGTATCCGGGTCACTGCATTCAGAAAGTCAAAGACTGGGCCTGGGTTCCATTCAGAAACAACTGTTATGCGTTTAACCTGAACAAGCTGCAGCTACAATCCGAGGCCATGAAGACCTGCAAGAACGGTAATGCACACACATGTACACACATAGCTACCATTCTTAAATACCCTAATTAGGCTTTAATAGCAACACAACATAATTATTTTACAATTGATATGAGTTGTGACATACGATCTGAGTCTTAATCTGTAGGGTTAACAGGTTTACTTTCCAAGTACACCTATAGTACCATTAGTAAAGAGATCATTGTTTAGAATCCCAGTGAGGATCAGAGAGCAGCCAGATAACACTTGTTTAACACTTTTACTGCTCTTGAATTCTCAAATCTGATTGGTCAGAAAATGTTGATAAATTTTCTATATTATCAGTAATGTCTGACAAAAGTTTGGCTAGAATATAAATAACAGGATTATTTTAATACATTTGTTCTAATACATTATCATTTCTATAGTAACAACTAAAGCATATTGACTTGTATTGTGGATGTTCCAAGTAATCTAAGTGTAAACCAGACAAAAATGACTATTTATCCAATAATAATTTTACAATGATTATAAATACAATTATTGATATGTGTGGAGAATTAATCTAACATTTATGGAAGGAGTCTCTAGTGTCAGTACTTTGTATTGGTCAGCAGTAACGCACAGGTCTTCCACAACAAGAGCGTCTTCATGACAGAGAATGTTCCCCCGATGTGCTTGATTTCTTCCTTAGTTAATTTTACTTATTTACCAATGGCACTAATAGTGATTGAACTGTAAAATAAGAAAGACCAGGTATGGACAAACATACAAACATTTCGACATGTACATAAAGGGCATACATTGGTAGTTAGTGTAATATTTTTCTCTTTCTCTTTCCTTCTGTCTCTTTCTCTCAGAGGGAGCAGAGCTACTGTCTGTGCTGGATGAGAATGAGAATGGTTTTGTATGGGAGCACATTCAGAGCTACCAGGAGCAGGCTCATGGCGCTTGGCTCGGCATGACCTTCAATCCCAAAGGTAACCTTCTTCCAGCCGTCAGGAGTGATGAATTCCACCTGCACTCACCTGAACCCTTACCTGAGAGTAACCAAGAGTATTGGCTCAGACAAAATTTTACTTGGGTTCAAATTTTATATTAGGATTAAAATCGTAGCCAATCAGGTATGCAGTGATTTTTTTTTTCACCTACTGTATATTGGTCACTCTACCTGGCTGATCTACCTTTTTTGTTCCTGTTGTGTCAGTAGGAGGCAGCCTGCAGTGGCAGGACACTTCGGTGGTAGAATTCACTAACTGGGAGCAGCAGGAAGGTAATCTGAGCATGCTCTCTGCTAACAGTTGCTTCTGGGTACAGAGTAACACAGGGCTTTGGAAACCTGGATCCTGCAAGAACCGCACACATGGAATCATCTGTAAGCGGCCACGAGGTAGGGACTTACCTCCTAACACGATCCACACAAATCCTCAAATGATTAAGTGGTCTATGGCCAAATGTACAAATAAGAGAGGTACAGGATCTCACGCGTAGGCAGTCTGTTTATGTTATGTGTCGTCATCATTTGATCTGACATAGTTTTACCATTTAGAAATATAATTTCAGTAAGAGCGGAATAAAACATCACAGTTATAGGAAAGTAATCAAAGACAGAGTGGTGAGATGTGAAGTGGAGTTACAGTTACCACTCCAAAGTTGATTCTTTTCCAAAAGCAACACATCCTGAAGTGTTTTATTCCTCTTATACCACAGCAATTTGACAACTATTACATTTTAATTACTTATAAAACTTATGTTAGAACTTTTAGCAAAAGTTTTACCTCAGACTGTTACAAAGTCAGTACTTTTGCTAAAAAGTTTTACACTGTAGAACACTTCACAGAAAACCACAGCCTATTAATGATTCATGAGATGAAATCTTCTCACTTAAATTATAGCCCTGCTCAGGCAAAATTCAGCTCGAACAAGGCTGACCATATTTTGATTTAGATTTTCTTTCCTTTTGTTCTCTTAGGGCTGGAGGCTTCTGCTGTAGCAGGTAAAGTGCTATATTTACTCACCTACATTGCGTAATGTCTTACAATCCTACACTAATCACGGGAATCTTATTCAATGCAGAATTTTTAGGATCATGATACTGAGAATGATAATAATATTTGGGATCTCTCTCTCTCTCTCTCTCTCTCTGCGTTTTTGTAGCTGATGTAGATCATCTTCCTGCTCTCGTTCTTATTCTGCTGGCTGTCCTCGTCCTGATCGCCCTGGTTGTGGGCGGAGTTTATTTGTATCGCAGGAGGAGCTCCGGCTCTTCCGGATCCTATGAGGGCGCTCGTTACAGTCGCACTAACCTCACCCCATCTGAAGAGGCAGAGAAAAATATCCTAGTGTCGGACATGGAGCTAAATGAGCAAGGGGAATAATGAAGAATGATGCATCGTTATGAATGACTCAGAAAACTGGCCCGAGGACTAATAGAAATGACTTCATGTTTTGTATTGTTTTGTTTTGTTTCGAGGGTTTTTTTTGTGTGGTGACATTTAGAAAGCTGTGTGGAGCGCAGCAGATGTCAATCAAACATGAAGGTGGAACTCCACCCCCATTTGGACTGTTGCGACATACCTGCACTCCAACCAATCAGAATCCACCAGTTTAAAAAAATCAGCTCGGTGTGGCTGATATGCACATAGTGTTCTTTTTCTTCTTCACGTTAACTCTTTTTGGAAATTCAGTTTCTAACCATAACCATGTATATGCCGTAGTTACCATCTGGTTCATCGTATTTTTTGCATTACACTAAAGAATACCCAAAAAAGAACATACCAGCTCAGATTTCCAGACACAAATGCACACACAACTGCACAATCTGTACCAAAGTGTTATACCATAGCAGTATTTTTACAGACTGTGACTGTGACATGGTTCTGTTTTTATTTTATTTGTCTTTTTGATTACCTCCAGCTAAAAGGAGAGTTAATATTTGCGTCCACAAATCATCTGCCTGTGGATTTTATTTTATTTTCCCATTTTTCGCCCTTTCCTCTCGCCTTTCTCTCACCTCTTTGCTTTCTCTGTTTCTCTTTCTCTCTCCAGATGAATGCCGGGTGCTGTCTGGATGTGATAATCATAGTGATTAAAGATGAAAGGAATTGATAGCATGTGGATCGTTTGACAATGCAGAAGCGAGACAGAGACACGGAGAGAACATTGGGGGTAGAAATGAGCTGTGTGGCTTAAAGAATGAGAGTAATTTAAGGGTCTTTTCAGCGTGGCTGGTGCTAGTTAAAGCTCAACTGTGCTGCTGAGATTAGCTGGCGTGTGGCTCAATATGGGATCTTTTTTGGTATTTTTTGAGTGCTGTTTAGTAAATGAGCTCTTTTGAAAGTTTACAAAAACGATCCGAGGAACATGGAACCAACTACAGCTACTAGCTTGCTGACCTTTTTGCTGAGTCATGAAATATTGATTCAAAAATTCATTGATTGAAGCCATTCTTTATCTTCCTGGCCATTCCTATTTCTTTCTTTCTTTCTTTTTGTCTCCCTAACATTTTTAAAGGGTTTCAGATTCTGTGAGGTTGCATTTTTTCCTTAATTTTTTTTCTCTCTCTCTCTCCTTTTGGCGAAGGCGTGGGGTTGAAAAGGTGCTGCGGCCAACTGTGGAATGTCGAGTCAGCAAGTGGATCAGGTCTGGAACCAATTTCAGCTTCTGAGGAATGAAACATAGAAAAAGAGATGGAGAAGGAGAGAGATAGAGAGGCAGTAAAATAGAGAGAAAGACAGAGGAAGTTGTCCTGAAGAGAAAGAAGGTGCAAAAGAGCCTTTAGGTGAACAGGACTCAGAAGATATTTGTAAGTTCAGGCTGAAAAGTCACTGCAAAGCCTCTAGTGGACAGTCTGTGTCATTACAGTAAGTAAAGTTTTTGGTTTAGCAGAAGAATAAACCTTTTATGAGCATTTCATTTCTATGTACATGTTATATATGCATCTTACAGCACAATAACTGGCCGCTAGTGTGCATAAAGATAAAGAAACTTTACAGCTCCTGCTATGCTCTTGCTCACTTTTGGAGGTTTGGTCATGATGCAGTCATCTTGAGTCATACTACACTTTCAGAATTTGATAAAAGGCCATTTCCTCAGTAGAGCAACTGCCACGTAGGCGAGTCTCAGTGCACGCTGTTTTTTTTTTTTTTTTTATAGCCTCTCATTCCATAAAATGTTTCAGCATTTTGCAATAATCCTTTCCAGAACACTCACGCTTACATTTTCTCCTCTTTTGACCAGGGAATGTGACATCATAGGCTATATGATCAGAAATGGAAATGATATTTTATTTGCAAAACTAGTAAAAATTAAGTTGCTAAAAAAACAAAAAAAAAAAAACTAGTACATAATTTATATAGTTTTATAATTTGCTGAGATTTCAGACACTGCTGTCTTTGACAATTAATTTTTTTCCCTTAGTAATTTAACTATAGAACATACATAAATAGTCTGGGAATAAAATGGCAGCAGGAAGATGCCAGTGTCTTTTTAAAATGTTATTTGAAACAATTCACTCTTTCAAGATCAGCTAAAGCATTAGCAACAGTAGAACATTTACGCACAAACTTGACCAGCTAATGTTAGCAAATAAACTCATAATGCCTAGAAATTCAATAGGGCTCGGAAACATGCTGTGACATTAGGAATGGTTCATATTTTATTTCTATTACTGAATTTGAATGAATTCCAAGACATAATTCTTTGTTTTTCCACATCGCCATGAGCTGGCTAGCTAACCATCATTGCTAGTCTTGTTTAGCCAGGTTACTAGCTTACAGGAGACTCCTCATGACTAAAGCATCCTACATAAAATCCTGACAGTCTCATTTATTTGTTATATTATGTTTTGTAGTGAGCTAAAATGCTTAAAAGTGGCTTCTAAGCTAGCTTGCTAGTCAAATAGCTGACTAACCAAATTCTGCAAAACTAAATAATCTATACATACACTATGCTGTAAATTAAACCTGGTCAAAAGGTGTTGATTAATTTTCTAAAACAGCAGCTGTGACAGCAGTTCCAGTTGTAATTCCAATCACAGCATCATATTAATTCAAATGCGTTAGCATTTCTATGGTAACAGCTTATTCACAGGGAGTTGTGTGGAGGATGATCCACTTAAGCCAAGGCTAATACACAAATTATAAATTATATAACAAATAAAAACAACTGTTTTTTTTAGAATTTTTCTACCACTTGTACCACTTTCAACCAATATTATCTGAGGCTAATAATAAATGGATAGACTTTTATTGAACATTTATGAAAGTGTCAGGGATTTGTAACAAACTGTCAGTCTTCAGGACAGAGGAGTTTGTGCTTTCTGGTTTCTCAGTAACACAAGTAGCTGCTTTTTTTTTTATCTTCACGGAAAACTAAGAAAGGGTGGTGAGGGAACAGCTCTTTAAAGTAAGTGATAACAGGAAATAATGTCTGGATGTTCAAATACATTCAATATAACTATACAGTTAAAAAGAACAACACATCATTCATTAATAAATTAAAAAATTGTAATCATCGCAAATTGTTGTGGTATTAAAGTAATGACGCACATGCTGTTCTAAGAAAATAATCCCGTTTTGCGTCAAACCACATCACACCATTGTGTTTTATTTCTTCCTTATCAATTACATTTTTTAAATCATCGTATTAAAGGGGCCAGCTCTCCCTTCACAGAATCCAATTCATTGTTTTTCTTTACATATGGATCATTGCGTTTTGAAAGCATGTGACTGCTATTGTCACTTGAATTTTCCAAGTCTGCTATCTCTCTATATTGCTCACCTTGCAAAATACTGAGCATTTACAAGAAAACTTTTGCTAATAAAAATGGAAGACATTGTCGCATAAGAAGATTGCCGGGTCTGTTCCATTACAATGGAATAACGTAACACAGTGGAATATCAATGGCTTCGAAAATGGCGACTCTCTGCTTAGCGCAGAGGCTTCTGGGAAAGGTCAGGTGGCACATTTATCATATTATTGTTAGTGGCTTATTTTTCCAGCCTGTGATGGGGCCCCCTGCTGGCTGTGGGGCCCATAACAGCCAAATAGTTAGCTTGGCCCTGTTGTGATCCAGACTGATCCCAATAATTTGGTGATATTGAAATATAAGCAATTAAAAATATGTGACACAAATAAACACATAGCAATAGTGATGGCCACTGATTGGCTGTAATGTCACACATGACACACGTTGCAAAATGACATTGTACATGACCACAGAAGACTTAAGGCTGTGACACAGTGACTGACCCTGTTATATACTGTTATAATCTTGCAGCAGAGGCTAAAAATGTCTAATGTGAGTCTGAATTTGGATGGACTATTAGCTGACATCAGTGGCTCATTAGTGCTGTTTTGATTTGAGGAGATCAAGATGTTAGGGTTTTTTTCCTTTCTTACTGTCAGAAGGAGTAGATGAATTGACTTGATTCTTTGTCAGAACAGTTTTTTGATTTTTACAATATGCACCTGTTGTCTACTTGTTTTGAATCATTTTTTTTGTTTGTTTGTTTGTTTCATATGAAATGAATAAAGTATAAGTTGGCTATGCGGCAGTAAACAACTCGATGTTCCTGTGATCAGTTTTCTGTCGTGTTGACATTCTTGCTCTGTGGTGTACAGCTACTCATGCTGAGTCACTTTTAAATTTGAATTCCTATCTAAAGAGATCATAGGAGCCTTCTCAATATCAAAAAAACTGTGATCTTAGTGACTCTTCCTATTAAGCAACGTCACTGAATGTCATGTACCAGAAAAAAAAAAACCCTTGAAACCCTATTTTAAAGAATGACATTTGACCAGACTTTCTCAAGTGCTCTGTATATGACTCACCCCTGTGACAACAGTGTAAGTAGGTGTTGTGTGATGGTGCAGACATCTCTCACCTGCTCTGCATCATGACAGTCTGAATTTTGGCTTCTTCAAGTCCCTTCTTTCAGTTGTTTTTAAAACCAGTGGCCCTTTTAGGAAACCAAATGCTATTTTTGCGACACCACTTATCACTGGCCACCAGAAACCGAACATGTTTACCTCAGCAGTAATCCTTGCCTCCAGACTCCAACATCAGGCCATCCTCATGTTGTCTCAGGTTTACAGGCTCATGGATAAGATTACAGTAAGTGTTTACTTCGATGCATAGTGAAGTCCAAGTCTGAGACCACTATTTTTTTTCATTTATAAAAAATGATTATGGAAAAAAACAGAATGTTTTGAAAAAATATTTAAAACAAAGAGAAAGAAATATTCAAAATCTTAAATATTCAATATTAAACATGTTCAAATGTAAGCAAATATGGGACATTTGTGACTCCTTTGTACAAAAGGAGATATTGGTTTATATTGATATTGACATTGATATTCCTTCAGATTGGTCCCTTCCACTGAAGAACATGTTCGGACCAGACTCCCGTGGTTTTGATCTAACATGAATCATCAGGTTTTACACAAATTTGTGGCGTCCTTGCTGGAGTGCAAAGTGTCACTGAAGCAAAAGAAAGGAATTTTCAAGCTCATGTAAATATTCTATAAAATGTTACTTTTCACTCCAGTTATTGTTGATAATGTCATTGGTAATTAAAAATGTTGTTTTTAAAGCTTGCAAAATAAATGCATTTTCCTTAGTCTCAGACTTCTGGACCGCACTGTATGTTGCATTATGAGCTTCATAAATAGCACTATATTAGCATTATACCAATCTTAGACAAAGTAGGCTGCAGCAGACAAAGTGTTGAAACACCCTTTTAAAGCTACAGTCAGGGATCTTGGTAGAATTTGCTGAATCTAGTTGTTTTAAAACAGCTTAAGAAATAAAAAATTCTGAATTTAGGTCATTTAAATTTTGTCTTTAGATAAAAACATTGTAACATAGTTTAAATCATATTTTATTTATTCAGTTAGTTTTAGTTTAGATTTAGTTGACAAATAACTGCAGCAAGTTTAGTCAATGAAAGCTAAAAATTTGTCATGTTTACTCTAATTTCCCCAATATGTTCATTTTGAGATTCCCTTCTTCAAAGTGTAGTGAACATTTTCATATTAGTTTTAGTCATTGTGGAAAACATCATTATTTTTTGCCCTAAATTCAACTGAAATGATAATTAAATAATAAAGCACTGTTGTACTTTAAGGGTAGTCAAGTCAGTAAAGATCTACTTGATCTGACTTGACTAGAGTTGGAGTAAAATGTTGCGTTATAGTTTAGTAATGAGGGGGCAAATTAGAAAAAAAACCAAGTTGTACCAGAATGTTGTTTGTGTGCGTCAATGTGCAGGGGATCATAGTGGTCAAGCAGAAGTATGGAAAATAGGTTGAGGAAGGAGACATGTTTGTCTCGAAACCAGACAGGTTTTCTAGACATGATGAAAGTTCAAGCAGAAGTGAAAATTGGTTGGAGCAGGAAACATATTTTAAACCGGTCAAATTTTCTGGACATGATGAAGTGCCCATTGCGGGGCCGATACCTTATGTGTGTGCGTAAATGTGTGTATGTGTGAGTGTGGTAAATATTCAATTCAATTCAATTTTATTTGTATAGCATATTGTGCTATACATTGTCACAAAGCAGCTTCAAAGAAGTATATAAATTCTGAATATAAACTTATGAATTTATACATTTATCTATATATATCCCTAATGAGCAAGCCTGTG
>JAQQZR010000008.1:5873706-5888827 GCA_030068235.1 Notoglanidium macrostoma
TATATATATATATATATATATATATATATGTATTTAATGTTACTTTCTCTTATTGTAGTCATATATTTTGTCTTTATTTGATATCCGATTTTTATTTGACATTCTTTGACACTTCTGAATTACAAAAAAGACTCTATGTTTTCTACCATATATAAGATGAGATGTGCCCCATCATCCATTTGGATATTTTTTTAAACAAAAAGCAACTTATACAATAATAATTAAATAAATATAGGTCTAATTAGTACTGAAACAGAATTTCCAGCACCAGTTTTAATGGGCAGATTACATCAGTACTGAATCTTAACAATACTACCAATATTAACTATCAACAGATACTAATGAAACATTTTTATCTCTACCTGAAATCTTGAACCTGTTGACCCATAACGACATGCACTTGACATGACAAGAGAAACTTAGGTTACTTTAATACACTGGAAGCCTTAAACACAAGTCTCATCGTTATGTGTCAGCGTGTGATTGACTAAAAGAACCTGTTCTGCTTTGGTCCGTTTGATCTAAAAGAGAACCCTGGTTCTTACCTCAGGATAGCTGTCTTTGGCGAATACGTGCAGCAGGGCCGTTTTGCCGCACTGAGTGTCCCCGACCACAACGATCTTACAGCGACTGATCTGCCCCTGTCCCTGCCCCTGCACCTGTCCCTGTCCCTGTCCCTGTCCCTCCATCAGTGCACCGGTGAGAGCGTCCCCGTCGGAGCCGCGCGCGCACAGCCGCAATACCGAACACCATACGCTGCTGACGGCCAGACTGCACGGCGGTGCGAGCGAAACCGGGGCAAAAAAGTACACAGAGTCCGCTTGTAGAGCTCAGAAACGAGCCGTGCCTTCTGAGCAGCAGAGAGTGAGCGAGAACGACGACTCCTTCAGCTTCCTCTGACAGTCGATCAGCCTCTTGGTTCCCACGGTGACGCCACGCTCCCTGTAACCTCTTCAGCATTCAGCCGAGCGCGTGGCTCACGCCTGTCACCTGCTCTGCATAACCACGCCTTCCGAATCTCCAACATCCAATCAAATTCCAGGGCGTGCCATGCTTTGTTCTCATTCATAACATTTGCGCGATTTCGGGATGGTTGGGTCCTAAACGGTGCGGTTTATACAGGTTGATTTGAGCTACAGCCATTTTATTTTGGGGGAATAAACATTCAGTGTAAAATTTTAACAGTAAAAATAGGTTGTGTGGATATAAATGGCCATTCTTAACCCTTCAAACCTGAGATGGTTAAAAAAAATAATCTTGCAGGAACAAATGTTATGATGCAAATTCCTTTGATTTGGTACCACAGGGTCTGATTCATACAAAAGCAATGGTTTTTTATTGTAAGAAAACAATGGGTGATTCACAAGAAAAGGCTATTTAGGAGTGGCATTAAACATGAAGGCCTCGCCCTTATCAGCCCAGCCCAGATACTGAACCCAATTAAGTTGTACAGAGCATGAGACAGACTTACTGGCATGTGAGTCTATGCAAGAGATTCTGAACAAGTTTCCTTCTAGAAGTATCTATGGCCATCTCTTTCCACCCTGATTGTCAAGCTTTTCAGGCCTTTCTCATGTCCAGTTTAGACAGGGTTCTTCTGGTTCCTCAGGGTTTGTCTACTACAACACACTTCATAAGGACAATAACAATGGTTGTTCATATGCGACAAAAGAAAACCAAGCAGACAATACAAAGAACGCAACCTCACGCATGACACATGATGACTTCAAACATCATTCAAATGTCTCATCTGTTGATCTACAAGACAATGCCTACTGGAGGTTATATAATGCAACTTGCACAATTCATCTTTATACAATCCACAGACTATTCCGGCTCCAAGCATTTGTTCAGTGTAACAGAAACTGAGAAGGAACATCTGCGGAAATCAGTTGTACAACTTGTAAAGGTCATTTATTGACAGTTCCCTTCAAATCACGTACATGTCCTGGCGTCATATGTTTTTCTCATGTGATTATGTAAGTGTAATATTTGATCACATGGAAAAAAATATTTAACAGTGCATGTTACACCCTGAACACATGTGACGTAATGTGAAGAACAAATGATCATGTGAAAAATTAAGATGTGAAAATAAATTATTTAGGTGATAAAAGTCACATGTTGCGTGCATAAAGTCTATATTTACATTTACATTAAGCAAAATTTATATGTGAATTTCATGTTACTTTTCTGATGTAAAATTCAAAACTACATCTACAGAGCAGTACATATATATATATATATATATATATCCTTTTTTATAACATTGATTGTTTTCAGTCTTTGAACTGTATATAGATTTGGAGAGAAATATGTACTTACAAATTGTTTTTAGGAAACTCAGCATTTATCCTGGTTGTATGAATCACCAATATTGACGTTAATACTACAATAATACTAATAAACAGGTTTCAGCACTAAACATTTTTATGTCTTATGTAAAATAATATACAACTAGTTATTAATGTCGATTACTACTGACACTAATAACTAGTTATATATTATATAACATGAGACATAAAAATTACACGTGTCAATAAATACAATCTGAAATCTGTTTAGAAATAAAGAAGACGCCACACTGAATGTAATTTAAGAAATGATTCAGCATTAGCATCTTATCACATGACTTACTCCAGCATCCAATTGCAGATTCATATCCCCACCTGCTGCTCTGATATTGCCACTGCAGATGAAAGCAAATAATAATTTTATATTACTGTTTAACCTGAATAGTTTTAGTTTATTTATGTGTAGAAAGAAAATTGAATAGTAGTCTAATAATGCAGAATTCATATACACCAGTGTTTTTTACAATCTTGTTCCCAGCACTGCAATGTAAGTGTTTTTCTACTCAGACAAACATTTTCACCTCATGAGGGGTTTGTTAATGATCTGATAAGATGAGGAGTAAGTGTCAGAAAGTTTTTAGAGGACATTTCTAAAATATGCCCTGCGTGTTGGGGTAATTCAGAAGCTGGATTAGGAAACATTGGTCTGCGGCAAAGAGACATAATGAATTTTGTAGTTTTGCCAGCAGAGGACGACAAAAACCACACTTTAATTCACTTCAATTCATTGCAACGTCGACGTGACACGTTTATAGTAGTAATGATTTTTGGTTTTGTGGCCTGGTGGTGCAGTGGCTAACTCACAGCAAAATGGATCTGTTTTCAAACATGTTGGTCAACTGGGATCTTTCTCTGTGGAGTTTACATGTTCTCCCCATGCTTGTGCTGGTTTCCTCCGGGTACTCTGGTTTCCTCCCACAGCCCAAGAGCATACAGATTAGGTCAACTGGCTACCCTAAAATGCTCATAGGTTTAATGTTAGGTTCACGTTTCAATGAGAATGGTTGTTTATCTCTGTGTTAGCCCTGCAATATATTGGCGACCTGCTCATGGTGTACCCCACCTCTTGCCTGAAGCCAGCTGGAATTGGCTCCAGCTTCCCCCACAACCCTTAACAGATAAGCGGTATAGATAATAGATGGATGCTCTTTAGTTAGCTGGATATAACTTTACATCCTATAGCATGACTATAAGCTTCAAAGCTCCTTAAAATGTGCATTCATTTATCTTCCTTGTCTTTTGGGCAAGAATTTTTGAACTGTTACAATCAATAATGTGTCAATGCAGTTTGTTTTTCTGTTTTTCTATTCAATGCAAAATCTCTCTCTCTCTCTCTGTTTACTGTTTAAACGTATTTGTTTTTAAAAGCCCAGTCATATCCCGTTCCACTGTTGACACCACCCTTTTATATCCCACTTTTTCTGATTAACATTTAAAAAAATTATTTCTTAAACAAAATGCAAAATAATGTGCATCAAAATTCTTCATCACCACATACCTAATTAGCCTTTTAATGTCAACATAAATAGCCTCTATCATATGCAAAGGACAGAAATAATTAGGACAATACAAAACTCAACAAACAAACCAGTGAAAAAAAGAAAGTATAAAACAAGTACATATTTTTTGATGCATAGACACTAAGCACAAAACATGCATGTCCCCACCGAGTATGGCCAATGTCAGGAGCCCTCCAAAAACGTTATGTATTTGCCCCATCTTCTCATTTTATACATCCAATCTTCCAAACTGTTTAA
Source organism: Notoglanidium macrostoma (assembly GCA_030068235.1). Classification (NCBI taxonomy): domain Eukaryota; kingdom Metazoa; phylum Chordata; class Actinopteri; order Siluriformes; family Auchenoglanididae; genus Notoglanidium; species Notoglanidium macrostoma. The sequence goes on from JAQQZR010000008.1 coordinate 5,877,818, forward strand.
AGCATATCTTTTCAAATGCTGCCACTCTCGCCATTACAGCAGAATACTCCTGGACTGAAGGCACCCCCTCGGTTTTTCCGTCCTTTGAGAAGAATCTGTCTGCTTATCAGGATACCAGCTTGAACCCAATAATGTGTTTGTCTCCTCCCATTAATTGTCAAACTTTGTCACAGGACCATAAAACATAAACAGGTGACTTTCCTCAGACTTGCATCTGCAGCACTTTGGTGTGTCTCGTAACCCAAGTCTAAACACTGTGGAACCAGTCCATAATCTTCCACTTTCTCTATTTCAGCGGTCTTGTATTAGCCAATGTTCGAACCCAACTGCACTGCCAAAATCATTTTAGATTTATTGATCTAATTTCACTTAGTTAAAAGAATCAATTATATTAATGTACTGTACAGACAGGCCTATGATCAATATCCTACCCTATTGTAGAGGAATGGCATCTTAAAGATACGGTGCAGACAAAAAAATGTATTTATACTATGTCCTCTTACCCAAAATGTAAAATTTTTGAAAATGGGTCCTAACTAGTACCCTAATGGGTTCTGTGATTTGTTCTCCAGTATAAACCTTGAAAGTTCTACATAGAACCCTAAAGCTGAAGGATTCCTTACAGGAAAGTTTCCAAGGAACCTCTAAGACAGGCAGAGTGGTGTAGCAGGTAACCTCACAGCTTCAGGCTCTTTGCTTTGATCCTGAGCTTGGGTTAATATCTGTGTAGAGTTTTGCACGTTCTGTTCTCCCTGTCTCTGCATGGAATTCTTCCAGCATCTCCAGTTTCCTTTCATCTTCAAAAAATATGCTGGTATGAGTATGTGAATGTGTGTGTGTGCATTGACTGATGTCCATTGTGTATTTCACTGGAGTGCTGAGGCTAATGTAACTAATGTGTAAAGGAAGCTTATGCCAGCATCAATGAAAAAAAGTGCTGAAAACAGATGACTTGGCTCAGTAATACAATTTTGAATATAAAACATTTGATACAATGTAGAGAATACCTTTGTATTTCACAAGGTAAACAGATATACAAATTAAATTGGTACAGTGATTCAGCATGTAACAGTGATGCCACCTCCAAGATGGATTTTTTTAGTGTTATACAGTGTGAGAAACCATATAACCAAATATGTTTGAGATACTGAACACCTCAGCATGATTTAAGCCAAGTGTATGATGGTATAGGGTTACAGTTTGCTCAATGCTCAACTGGAGGCTTTGTGCTTGCAGTGTTGTGAGGTAAATTACCAGAAAAATGATAGCTCATAGTTAAAAAAAAAAAAAAAGAAAGAAAAAACAAAGAAAAAGAAAAAGAAAAAAAATTACAACATTTGTGGTTAATGAAATATTGCGTAACTTTTGATTTTTGGCAAAAAGTATTCCTGTAAATACAGACCAATTTAATCAGCACATCTCTGCAACTGATCAATCTGTCTGCACTTTTTTGTGTATTATGGAGGATGAGATGTAATTTGCCTAGCCAAACTGTGCTACGCCATCCAGAATAAAAGTTTTGATGCACAAATTTAACAATTTGACCTAGCTAATCACAACATGTCCAGCTTGACAGCCAAATGTGACAGTGAGGGTTTACCAGACAGCTTTAATAGCTCCAATACACATAATATACTGAAAATTTTGATTATTTGATTAACTCACCAGCAGATGGTGCTGTTTTACAACACTGACTCGTGTTAACTCATTAAAACTAAAAACGACGTTGTTATCTTCTTTGTACATGCCGACGTAGGAGTATCAGTTAATTACAGTTAACTAAACACTGTCTCTGTTTTATTGTTCTGTTCTATTAATTAAACGGATTCAAAACAGGCAGGGTAGACTATATATTGGATATTTCCTATTTTATTCCTAGTTTATTGTTTATTAAGAAACTTCTCTTTGTCATGTGATCATGTTTTCCAGCGTGAGACCTTGGATGCTAAGTAATCATGATGAAGTGCCTCCGACGCCCACTCACTACTTCCTGTTTCTCTTCACTTCCTGTGCTCCTCGCCGGCTGCTTCTTTGCACACTTTCTCCCTGGCCTTCGCTGTTGTTGTTGTGAGTGAGTGTGTGTGCACGCGTGCATGACTAAGCTCGTGCATTTATCGTTGAGCAGCTGTTTATATTTCCGTTTTGTCTTGACTAAGAAAATGTGTGATGTTGAGCAGCCTGCATTTTCTTTTCATATTATAACACAGGGAGTGTCCGTGTTCTTGAATGTGCATAATTTAATTATTCATATCTTTTCATCTCTAAATTCTCAAAAAAAAAAGGCACTAAATTGTACTTTTTCTTGTCCCCTCGGTGATTCCCATATCTCTTATTTTATATGTAGCTTTCATCTGGAAATTTGGATTTTACTGCACCTTTAAAAAGGATTTAAGGTACGTAATTGGCCAATTTTACCATTTAAAAAGGTACAATATGCATCTTTCTAGGTAGAAGATACAAGCATATTGTACAAAAGGTACAGTCAGTGACAAGGAATGGTATAGTTTACCTCTTACATTTTTTTTGTGAGTGTACTCAGTGTGTAGGTTATAGCCTTTGTTACAACATTAATCAACAAGAGGAAGATCAGCATTGCATTGTAGATCAAATTTTTTTCACCCTGAGATGCTTTGGGAATATCAGGCCCTGCATGTTGACAGGAGGAACAATGGTTCGTAGGCTTTCTGTGATTTCCCAATCCGTCCTAGAGAATTGGGGGAATAAACAGACGTTTCCTTTTGACCTCTCTCTCTCACTCACGCCATTCTCCATTCTGGCATCCAAATTCTATTTCCACCAGTTATGTATTTTTTCCTTGACAAGCTGATTTCTCCTCACCCCATACAAATAATACACATTCCTCCCCACAAACAACTCAACTTTAAATTTGTTGTTCAACCACAACATGCAAAGGCGTGTGTCTTGCCCTAATTATATTAAATGGGTGGCTCGAGGAAAATTTAATTTACAAATTTTTACCTCATATGGAGTCAACCAGCCAAAACATGTTTGTGTACAAATTGCCTTGCACTGGAGCTACAAGGTTAAACCTGCCACCAATTAGCATCATGCAAACTGCATGACCAAATTATCACATGCCTCTAACCATGTCATTCTGTTGAGTAATCTCAGTGTTGTTCTAAAAAAAAAAAAAAAAAAATGAACAAAGAATGAAAAAAAATGTTGCCAATTTAAACCAGGAATCACTTTTATTTATGATGTTAACTATGCAACTGTTAAGCCAAATAATGTTGAGTGTGTTATAAATTTTGCTTTAGCATTAGCCCTAGCTACATAAGAAAACTTCTTTCAGATGCCAAAAACCTGCTTGAGATATCTGACTATTGTGTACTTATTCCTTTAAGGGACCGTACTATTGCCCAAAAGTTGTTATACCAAGGCTGCCAGAGCCACTGATAGGCCATTTAGAGAAAACAACCCTGCTTATCTGCAGGATCAGTCTCCTGCTCAGCTTTATGCAGGATTCTTATTCACTTTGTTTTATGTTTATAGGAAGTTTACATCTGCTCAATAAATACTTGTGAAATTAAATTACAAATTTAAAAATTCAAATAAGTTGATTGAGAGCCATAGAAAATCCAGAAATTACTTCCTCCAGCTTAGAAATAATTTTAAATTTAGTAGCTTATAAGAGCAAAGTGTGTGTGGCCATTAGATTAAACTACCTTTCCACCTCTAAAATTATTTATTGATTTGCTTATTAAATTATCACTTCCACCTAAAATATATCTTGAACCAGGGATGTGGTCCAATGAGCTTTGATATCTAATGCCAAAATATGTTTTTATTTACTGAAACACTTTCATTTGTGTGAATAAATTAAATCTTTTGGGTAAGGCAGTCTTCACGCTCAGACCCTCTGATTGACTCATCATGGACATCTAATTAAGTTGGATGTGGGCTGTCATGATTCATTCTCTGCAACATGTAACAACTGGCAGCTGCCACTTTGGCAGCTTTAAAACCAATGAATGACTGAATGAATAAATGAATGAATAAGTAAAAAAAATATATATTAAAAAATGCACTCTTTGGACTTTGAGTAATTTCTGTGTTCTGCAAAGCACATTTTAGTTACATCTCTGACAGCTTATTTATTCCTGTGGAATTCAGGCATAAATAGGTATTTTCACCAAATACCTTAAGATATTCATAATATAATATAATATGATATGATATATAGTCTATAATATGAGGAACTGCATTATAAAACGACAATGAAGTCAGTAGACAGTAGGTTAATTTCATAATATGGCCATTTAGCAATGAGTTAGGTTTTTTTTATTATTATTTTTAATTATTTTATATTAGTAATTAGCAACTGTCACCTATATTTAATTAGGCTAGGTGGTGCCACTGCTTTGCCATCCCTTGTTAAAAAAAAATTTGCCCATCTCATCGCACTGTTCGGTTCCGTGAGTCTGCTTTTCCGGTTTTTCCGCCTCTCCCCGCCTCTCCCCGCATCTCACACGCCCTTTTGTAAAAAGCCTGTCAGACGCGGGTCGTTGTAGTCGTCGCGCGCGCATCTCCCAGCACCCTCTTCGCTTTCTCTCTTCCTCTCTGTTTTTCTCCACGCCCTCAGGCGTTTAGCTCACAGCCGCACTGAACGCGTAGAGAGAACTGCCGGTCCCGTTTGCGTGCTCGCCGACGACTCTATATATATATATATATTTTTTTTTTCCCCCTGTACAAGCGTGAAACAGCCGGTGTTTGAGGCTTTTCCTCACTCCTCCACTTCTATCGCACGCGCCCACAGCTTCTCACCATGTCAGGCGAAGACGCGCCCGCCCAGCAGCAGAACGCCGAGGAGCAAAAACCCCAGCAGCAGCAGCAGCAGGATGGCGACTCCAAATGCGAGTCGCCCAAAACCGAGAACAAACCGGAGGCTACGCCCGCTGAACCTGTCGCTGCTGCTGCTGCCGCTTCAGGCGAGGTGGCTGCAGCGGCGCCCGCGGACAAACCCGCCGAGGAGGACACGTTCAGCTACCGCGCGCTCGTTCTCACAGGCTACGGCGGCTACGACAAAGTGAAGCTGCAGGTGAAGAAAGGAAAGCCGGCGCTCAAGAGTGGAGAGGTGATGGTGCGCATCAAGGCGTGCGGCCTCAACTTTGCCGACCTCATGGCACGCCAGGGGCTCTACGACCGTCTCCCATCTCCTCCGGTCACACCCGGAATGGAGTGCTCGGGGATCATCGAGGCCGTCGGTGAAGACGTGACGGACAGAAAAGTGAGATTTCACCTGTTTTTCATCTTATCTTACAGGTTCAAAGTTTACACTTGGTCATGAGTGTTGGATCACATTGTTTAAATATCTAAATTACTACACTACACTACAATCCTAAATAGCATGCCTAACTAGTACTCCACCTCTGGTAGTCATGGTAACGCATGTTGGCGTAGGCTGACACCATTCTTAGTGCTGTAGTAGGCCAATACGGTGAAAGACGCAGCCCATGTGTCGTTTGTGTTTAGGAGACAATAGACTAGTGGCGTGTCCAGATTACAAGGAGCTAACGAACACAAGCAAGACTGGCACCGCCTAATCAAGTCAAAGGCAATAGTTGCATTTGCAGATGTATTATTTCCATAGTGCAAAATGATCATGTAATGACATTACTATGTTGCTTCCAACCTACAGACCAAACTCTTCTATGGCTGTTTCAGTATCATTATGAATTTTATGAATTGAGTAAGGGTCATTTAATATGCATTTCAAAAATGTAGCTAGAATGTATGTTGAAATGTTTATTTCAAGTATGGCCACCCTATGGCACCCATGTGACCACACCCCTGAGGGTACTTTATAGCCTGTCGTCTGCATCACCTGGCTCGCGCAGCTATGTCGGGTGGAAACGCAAAACCACCTTTAGAGTTACAAATCATTGTTGTAACTCCTGTGTTATATTTAAACAGCATCTGGGTTCGTATTAAGCCTTGCAGTTTCAGACTGTTAGTAACTCGGTGAAGGAGACGGCGGCTGAGCCGCCGCCCCTCGCGCGCTCACACCCGTCACAGTCGTCGCGCGAGTGATTGACAGCCTGTGCAAGCGCTCAGCATCCTGGGAGGATGTCTGATCCCAAAGACGGCTTTGTCTGACAAGTAAGCTATTAAATATTCGTTTCCTGCATGAAAAGCGACACACAGTTACGCGTGGTGATTGTCACGGGTTCCTGTGTGCGCGCAAGGGGTACAAGGGGTAGCTACATTCTGGTTCAGTCCCAAATGACTTTCTCCTCCATGAAGGCAATAAGTGCACTCCGTAAAGTGTGACATAACTTCTGCTTCCTATATAGCGCACTTTGTGTATTAAGGAGACTTAGGGATTCACTCTTCGTCACCCCCCACCCTGAAGTGGAAGAAAAGGGCGAGGCGCGCGAGCAGAGAGGGAGTGAGGGAGGGAGGGAGGGGGAAGAGAATGGATATTATGCAAATTTCCGCACGCGCCTTTTGTCATCGGCCTCGCGCGCCTGGAGCCTGGGGACGCTTTCAGACGTCATCATTATTTTTTTTTATTTTTTATTTTTTTGCTTTTATATAAAGAAACAGATGTTCTTTTATTCAAACAACTACGCCTATCTGTGTAAGCTGTCCGCGGAGCGCGCGCTGTTTGCACTTCTTATTCTTGAAACACCGCTTCTTAAATAAGATCATTCATTTAAAATACACCTCTTAGAAATTCCCTGATGAAGAAATTACAGTAATAAAGATTTTATAGCTACACATAGTTAATGTGTCATTTATTCTGAGGCGGTCAATCAGTGCACTCCATAGGAATAAATCGATGAGTCATGGGTGATTCGCCGGGTTGCCAGATTTGAGCCATTATTTAAAGCAAGTCATGATTACGGGGATATATGACTTCATAGGTTAATTTAAATTTCTGATTAACCTGATTTCTATTTCTCGTTTTCTGTCGTTATGCTTAAGGCACAAGATCATTTTTACTATCTTCAGTAGTTTTAAAGATATTTTAGGTTTTTAATGAAATGTGTTTTTTAATTGAAATTAATGATATGGAACAATTGTGTAGGCTATATGTCCCCTTAATTATGTGCTAGTTTGCATAATCACTGTTTGTATATTAAATCCACTTTAAAATATTTTTGTTTTATTGGCAGGACACACCCAGTTGTTAGACTTTCACATAAAACACCCACTCTGTATTATTTTGTAACATTGTATTATAATTTAAAAGCCCTGTAATACACAAAGCAGAATTGCTCATAAACATTTGAAATATAGATTATGAATTGTATACATCCCACAGTGAACAACTTTAGTATGAGTCTAATTATATAGAGCAGGGGTCTTCAATCATATCCACAAAGGGCAGGTGTGGCTGCAGGCTTTCATTCTAATCAAGCAGGAGGCACTCTGGCTTCCACTTGTTTAATCAGTTCATCTTGGTCTCCAATCAGCTATCAAGTGTGCCTCTTATTTCCCTGGAAAGAGCCTGCAGCTACACCAGACCTTTGCAGATAAGATTGAAGATCCCTGATATAGAGTGTGTAATGCAGACTATAGGCTATGTAAGCAGGAATCCATCCAATCTGGCAACTGGGTTAGTATCCATGGTGACACCTCATGGCCTGACAGCTGGATGAAAACGTCTGCTAGATTAGAAAACATGAACAGAGTGAGAAGAAAGATGGAGACACCTGAGACATAGTGTGAAGCATTGTATAGCCTGTGAGGAAGTTTGTGAAGGGGGGCTGGGTGTGTGACAGAGGGAGGAGGGGGAGAAGATGCTGTCTCTCCCAGCTGAGCAGATGGATATCAGACAGTCCAGTTTCCTTTTGTCCATCAATGTCTATCTTCAGTTGCTTTCATCACTGAAATCTGATTAACAGCCCATCTTAATCCGTTCCTGCCAATCACACACCCAACCAGGTTATTGCTCAGGGACAAACAAGTCACGCATGGCCTCTCCCTGCTCATAAACACACTACTCATAAAACACCTGCACAGACACAGCGTGTCACACGCACTGCTCACACTTTGCTGGTGTTGAATCAGCGCTGAACATGTGCACTTTGGAATTTGCTGATGCTAAGCATAGCATAAAATTGCTAGGTTTTTTTTATTTTATTTTTTTTATAAATAAGATAGGAAGAGAAACACATCCTTGGGGTTAATCATGTCACATGACTTAACAAAGGACTAATTCTAAACTGTTCTCATTAACCCAATTTATATAAATAATGTATGATCCACACATTTATCAACATTTATTAATCCTGCTGCAGGGATCAGTCACATCTGTTCTCAATTATATTTTCCTAGCTTATGCTGTCAGGCTGGAATTTCCTCCGGTTTTCAGTCTCTGTCTGTTTCTCTCTTTTCTGTCGGTCTTTCTCTCTCCCTTGTTCTATCTCTGTCACTCTCCCTCCTTCTCTTTTGTTTTTCTATAGACATAGACATTTCTTTAAAAGCTGCTTTACAGTGTGTTAAAACCACCAAGGCGTGGACAGCCACCGCACCGTCCATGTCAAAATAAATCCGGTTTGAAGAAGGGAAGAAGATGACATGTTCTATCTTTTTGTGTCTGTAACACTCAGTAAACAGACATGGCAGTAAAGCTATGATGCAACATATGTATTAATCAGGAATGGTACCTAGCACCTTTAATGGTTCTTTCATTTGGATCAGTATCCTGCCAGATAACCATTGCTACGAATGTATGATTTTAATATAATAATGAATTTTGTAATATATTTTTAAAGAAAATATTGCAAATGCACACTTTTGAGATCTTGGCTTGTCTCTTTGGGAACTCTTATGTGAAAACCTTACAACTGAGCACTTCCTTACCAGAATGGTTCCGAGTAGGACTGTCTTAGAAAGATAGTAAAAATCAGGAAACCACTGCACTACCACTGTTGGACTACTGCTTTTACTGTCACTTTTGCTAGCAAATGCATTATGACATGATTGTAATGTTTTTGCTGTATTACCCACCCATACCGCCCAGGCTGTTAGTCTAATAAAACTGTAATTAAATTCAGGCGCTGTATCAGAAACGGGGCCAGTGGACATCTAGAGAGCTGCCGTTTAATTTTTAATGCAGTATTGGCATTTGCAGTACTTCTGTTGCAGAAGATTGCAGTATGCAAATAAGCCCTCAAACAAATCAATAAATGTGTCCCAGGAGTATTCCTGACCAGCCTCATACGCTTCACATGAGTGTTTGTTTCAGCAAGTGAATTGATGTATTTTCATAATCCAATAATCAGGTCATCAATTCACAGATGGTTCCTTTGTAAGAAATGATTCAGTGTAGGACACCTGAGGAACCTTTCTATGTACGAGTATACGAGTTATAATAGCGAGGAGTATACTTGCTTTATTATATTTCCTCTGTCACACTTGTGCAGGATTAACCTCAGCTGAGTGACTTTAAATGTACTGGTGATCTATGAAGCGGAGTCGCATGGTTACGCAACTGCAATGTCACAACAGTACAGTGGTGTCAAACCAGTGAGAGAGATTTTTTGCATCTGATGGAGACAAAATGTCATAATAGACTAACTATACAGCTGAAACTGCAAAACTCAAATATCACCATGGTAGGGATGAGCAATACCTTACACTCTTACATCTTACACCCCAAGGAGTTATGCAGCTTGTATTTCCTGTACTGCTATCTCTTAAAATTTGGGTTTATCTTTCAGAGGATTCCAAGAAGAACCCATTTAGAAAAATCTTTTTTTTTTTTTTTTTTTGGAAAAGCCTTTTTTTTAATTCGTATTTTTTCTCCATGAGGCCCAGCTCCCAGTTTTTGTTGTTGCATGCTTTTACTGCCTAGTATTAACTGTCTAATAAAATATATATATATATATATAAACACATGAAAAGGGGTCTTATAGTACAGCAGACCTGACACCTCTGTTTACTCTCCATGACTATTAAAAAAAATGAACAGAGCATCATCTCTAAAAAGTGAAGCCCCCACAGGTCTAGCGCCCCTGCTGGCTGCCCACAGTACAATTTTTAACCCCACTTATCCCCAAAATTTCAGTGACAGCAGTATTTTCCATGTCACTTTTCTCATCTAAACTGTCTGATCTGAAGTTTCTTATTCGAACAGTTAGTTTTACTATGCGTGTATTATTTAAAATTTTCCCCAAGGAATTAGTTTTTAAAACATTGTTCTCCTTTAAAGTAACAAGGCGTGGCTATGCCAGACAGATTTTAATGGAAGTGACCGGTTAACTTCACCATGCAGATTACCATCATGCACCTACTTATTTGTACTTTTCTGAATTTGTTCATGAATACAAACTGTTAGCCATCGCGAGGTTTCTTAGGAAAAGGTATAATCATGCTAGCTACCTAGCCAAATAGCCAAAGTCCTTATGGCAATTATAAAGTCTCTTATAGAGCCTTAATTCAGCGATCAAAGTATGTTCATCAGCGAAGACTACCAAAAACATTAGGATGGATTTTATAGTCAGTTAGTTACTGTACAATGTGCTCGGAATAGCCATGCGTCCCAAAGAATGAGTTTTAACTCGCCCTGGTGAGCTCAATGCTGGTCCATTCCACGTTAGTTACATCCGTCTGTCAGCGAATTTCCAGGTCATGTGATAAATGTCCTTCCTAGACGCATCAGTTTTAATGAAATCTCTCCAGCTGAAACTATTTTAGTTCTCTGGCTAGATAAAGAGAATTTGAATGTGATCCTATTTGGGGGCAGGGCTAGAAACAAGGCCACTTCGCCTCTCGTTTCTACTGCACAAGCCTGAGAAGGAGAAAGTCCCTACTGCGCAGACTCTGGCTGCATATTTGAGATATTTTGGCTTCATTTCTATACAATGGGTGGAACTGGTAGCCTGCCATCTTTTTTTAAATTATTTTATTTATTTATTTATTTTTTTTAAATATACACACATACACACACACACACACACATATATATATATATATATATATATATATATATACACACACACACACACACACACACACACACACACACATACATACAGA
>JAQQZR010000008.1:5889223-5918716 GCA_030068235.1 Notoglanidium macrostoma
TACTTTAAGACATGAAGTGTCTTTTAAGTAATAAAAATAAAGAAAAAAACATTGAATTAGAAGGTGTGTCCAAACTTGTGTGTGTGTCATTTTGTAAGACATTAGAAAATGGTGCAATATTATTGACCCAGTTGGACATTAAAAACCGCATACCGTATTATTTTGATGTGTATTGTATATCATGAAGAGATTTCTTCTATATAATACGATATTCTCCCAGGAGGAGTATCCATGGGTCTGCGAGCACATTTGCATAAATGGTGGTTGTTGGCTGCAGCTGTGTACACAAGGTAGTGAGTGGATGATGTGAAGATCATTATTTCTTCCCAGCATATGCCTTTGGAGCTGAAAGTGTGTGTGACTGAGTCATGATGGTGGTTCAGTCGAGGCGCCCACGTCTGTTGACTGGTGCTGGCCAATTAGATAGAGGAAAGAAGAACGGTGCGGTAAAAGAGGAGAGGAGGTAGAGGTGACAAGTGAGAAAAGGGGAGCGAGTGGGTGAAGGAGTGGGAGGTGGGGGGAGAGAGAAAAATGATGATGAGAGAATTGGGACAGAGTGTACTGGGAACAAAGTGAAATGACAGTGACTGAAAGAGGAATCACTCTTTAATTGGACTCAATAGACAGCTATGTTCATGTCTCCCTTGGGTCTGTTAGTCTGTGTGAGTGTGCGTACATGCATGTGCTTTTATGCATCTTTCAATATCTGGGCGTGTGCGTGCATGCAGGGGTGTTCGTTAGTCAGTATGGTGTGCGTCACCTAAGACACCATCACTTGTGTGCATGAGAATGTGTGTGTGAGAGAGGGAAAGTGTGATGGAGTGCTCTTGTGCACACTCCTATCTTGTGTGTTTGCTGAAGTGAATGCGATTGTGTATGTATGTGCATAACCCCATACTTTTCTTTTTGTGAGTGCTCGCGCGCTTGTCGTCTTGTCTCGTGGTTATTGAGGCTGAAGAATCTGGCTGCTTCTTCGATGCGAGCAACTCATCCTTTTAGAGACAGATAGGGAGAAGGAAGGAAAGTGGCTGGAGTCACTAATGAAGCAGAATGAAAGACGGGAAATTAGGAATCTGTTTTCATGTTTATATGATGAACATCCTGTATAATGAAGGCATGTTTAGTGGATGACTAAAGTTGGGCCACACTAGAGGATAATGAGGCCGTTTTGATCTCATCCTCTTTGCAATGCACAATATTTGCAGCTCAACGTTCAGTAGTGCAGTGGAAGTTAACTTTGTTAACTAAGCGTTTTATTTTTGTATAGTTTTTTGGAGGTGAAAGACTTGTGCCATGTCCACACTAATAGATTTTAGTCTTAGACCACATTACTGTTGGTATTTTTACTCCTGGAGTCCACTCCATAGTACTCTGGAGTTTTTGAGCCACTAAAATTGAGAGTTTTGTAAATGGTGCTGGTCCCATTTTAACGCGAAAATGTTTGTATTGATGGCAAGAAACGTAGAGTTTTGGAAACGATGCGGACACCCACTTTCGCTTCCTGATTGTGTCTCATCAGTCAAGACGTATGTTTCCCAGAGTCGTCACGCTATGATCACACGACCCTTTTCCATAAGAAAACAAATGGTATCAGCCTCGGCTATCAGTGGCGACTGCAGCATGGATAACGAATTACAAGCATTGCTGATCTTGTGTTGCTTGTTGCTAGCTTAACTCTTCAGCTAAGCAACCAATTGCAGTGCTTCCTGTTTATACTGTGAATGGTCATGTGATGTGCATTTTCAGCTGTGGTAGTACGAGCGGAGGTTTTCTATTACGGGGCTAAAATGGTCGTCTGTACGGAGCTGTTTAAAAACCTAAACATATTAATGTTGCCATAGCCTTAATTACAGCTTTACCTCTGACTATAATAAAGCACTGAAACTGGGGAGTCCTTCCTCAAATGCTTTGGCGGAGCATCACCGTGTAAACTGTTACTATATAAACAATAACCTATTAGGAAAAAGGTGCGTTAATGTAAATCGCTGATTTGTCTTCCACTAGGAACTAGTGTCAGAGCTGCTGTTAGAAAATTAATCCACACCTTCTGACCAATCAGAATTCAGAAGTGCGCTAGTGTAGAGACCGATAATCAGTGGCAGCTGAAACTGAATGATCATCCACCGTGTTCGGTTTTTTCTTTCTTCCTGGGGTTATTTTTATATTTCATATTTGTTCGGGAGATATTCAGTGAGATTGCGTGCAGATTTCAGGAGTCATGATCACTGGATTCTTATTCCAGAGAATGATCTGAAAGTGTGTGGTGATTTATTCTTGCTATATCCTTTAGTCTGAGCATATAGTACAAAGAAAGAAAAAAATTGAAATCTCTCCATCTGTGGAGCCACTCACATTTTCAACATTGGTTTGGACTGTATAAATATTGTGTTGTGGCCCAGGCAGAACTCCTACATGGTCATTATCGTAGTTCAAAAGTGCAGTGAGGATGTGTGTGCGCGCACATAGTGTTTCCTGTGTCTCCTGATTCCAGAGGAAGTTGTGGAAGTTTGCTGGAGGAGGTTTCCTGTAGTCCTGTATTTGTATGCCTTTCTTTCTCTTTAATATTTATTTCTTGACTGCTGTAAGGTCTTTCCTTGCAGACCAGCTGAAATCTGAGACAAAGTTACGGCAAACCTGGAACTTTGCTAGGTGTTTTGATTTTTAAGTCTTCAGCGGAGCATTTTAGTGGAATAGTGTCAGAAATCAGTGTGCACTGTGGCAGCTGAGATGAAATCACTACTTCAAGCAAAAATATAATTTCCGTGATTTTCCACTCAATAAAAAGCCAAGATGTATTTGGCCTGATTGCTTCATTAGTTTTGCGCTGGAGCTACAAGGATCATGTTGTGTAAGTTTTACTCACCCAAAATCTTTTATTGAAATGATTTGCCGTAAGCTGCCTTCAGTTTTGCAGTATCGTCACCCAGACTTGCTCATGTGGTTTACACAGACGTCTCGTTATGGTTTCCAGAGTCGGCATTACCCAGGTGACTTTTTTTCCCCTTGGATACTTCTGTATCTCTACACCAATCTTCCAGTGTTTGAATCTGAAATTGTAATTGAAAGCGTTAACTTTAACTACGTTAACTTTATCATTCTCGAAAATGATTGACGCATCTCTTAACTATTCCTTTAGCTAAGCTTGAAGTGTTGGTGAGTTCAAATCCTAGGACTGTCATATAGCCACATTTAGACCCTTATACATGGCCATTAATGCTCAACAGCTTTGCTCTTTTCTTGATGGTAATTCTGCCTCACTTGCTCACTTCAAAGTTGTCCTGAAAATAAAAAAAAAAAAACAGAAAATCAGCTTCCAGAGCAGAAATGAGCTAAGATCTGTTGGGCACAAGATTTTTCGGTGGATTTTCCTCCATGGAATGATAATCCATTCTGCCACCGGAACAAAAAAAGGTTATAGTTAGTCAGATTGCACAAGCAATGACACGATTATCCATCAGACCATTTTTTTTTTTTTGCTTTGCTTCTTCTCCAGCTGTTTGAGATATTGACCCCAAACCAACTTCATCTTGTCCGTCCTGTGCCCCAACAGTGTGCTTTTGGAAAGACGCATTGCTTCTCAAGTTTTACTGTCACTTGTTTCCCCCGTTGAACTAATTGGAGTTTTGGAATCGTCTTCCTGTTCTTGCTTCATCTGAGAGCCACCAAACTTCATTTCGTAGTTCTGACCCACTCACGCAACATGCTCATCCATCCGCCATGAGCCACACTTCAGTTCTCTGAATTGTAGATCTGGCTTTTTCATGGCTTACAAAAAGATTAAACTTTGAGTTTCAGGGTGCTTCCAGATATAAAGAATTACATTAGTTTCAATCAAATTTGAGCAAGTTGCAGGAAGTGACCAATGAATGGCAGACTTTTGCGAGTATGTTTTGAGCCCTACCCCATACACAAATGTTATTTCGCTTAAATGTGGCATGAAATGAAATCAAAGAGAAGAGGAAACACGTATAATGTGAGAAAGCAGAGAGTGTGGCAAAATGTCCTGCCAAAAGCCTTGTAAATCCCTCTGTCTTTATGTTTTCTTAAATGCAAGAACACAACTTCTGGAATTCGAACAGGCTTTCAACGATTCTACGCAGAACCACAAAACAGGCCCTTTTTTTTTTTTTTAAACGTAGAATAGCTTTAGAAAGCTAAAACTGTTTATCATTCCAAGAACCCATGACTGACGAACTCTCTTTCCAGGCAGATGAGCCACCATTGAGAAATGATGAGCACATGAGCTGAGGTTGCAAAATGAGATGTCCTCTTTCTGTCTAGCGCTATAGTGTTTTCTGGAATGTCACTTAAATGTTCTACATCATTTTTTTTCCACACAGGGTTTCACTTTTTAGATGTGGTTTGGAAGACTAAAACCAGAATGCATGTTGGAACCGGACGAACGAAGGTTCCAGGTTCACAATCAGTTTCAAAGATGACTGGAATGATGACATTTATGCCAGTTAAAGTGGATTTATAATGATTACAAAACGAAACTGCTTAAGTTTAGCCTTGAAGAAGTGATTTTTTTTCTGATCCATTGTGTTGTATTGGATGGAGTGGTGTGATGCTGTTACTTGAAGACTTGTCAGAAAACTTAAATGAACAGCTTTTCTTTGACCTTTCCCAACCACTGAGAGTGGAGACCCCTTCTTCTATAAATGTTGAATAATATCCTATAGAAAACCTCACCATGTCAACAGTTATACTTACTTCTTTGATGCACAATATCCAAGTTTTTCATTTTTATTAGTCCCGCAGTAACAGTAACATATTAGAGTGAGAACTAATGTCAGAGTTGCTGGGATTAAAAAAAAAAATGAATCAACACCTAACTTCAGCAGCGTTGCGTTGTAACAAACAAAGTTTCTGTTAAATTTGGGCTGCCTTGTTTAATTTGTGGCAGTACGGTTTTTGAGAGGTTGTGAAATTAACCAGTCAATTCCTTTTTGTTATTATTTAAAAAAAATTGCCATTAGTCTGTAATTCAATTCAATGTTATTTGTACAACGCTTTTACCAGAGCAGCTTTACAGAAATCCAGATTTAGATTTGGATCGCTAATGAGCCAGCCAGAGGCGACTGTCTGAGACGACAGGAGGAAGACGCAGCTTGAGAAGGAACCAGACTCTAAAAGGAACCCATCCTCCTCTTGGTGACACCAGACAGTGCGAATGAGTCATTACTCTTCCACATCTGTATGCTATAAAGTTGAGCAGTACAAAGTAATTTGAAAGGATCCTTTAAGGAGAAGCCTTTTTTCCTCACATATACATTACAGTGCAGTGGGATCCTTTTCTTCGCACAGCCCAACTGGTTAGGAAGGTGGGGTCAGAGTGAAGGGTCAGCCGTGATACAGTTCCACTGGAGCAGAGAGGGTTAATGGCCTTGCTTATAGGCCCAGGAGTTGCAGCTTGGTGGTGCTGGGGCTTTAAGACCAACCTTCTGATCAGTAACCCAGAACCTTGAAACAGCATTGCCCATCCTTAGTATGGTCATCAAGATCTTTTTTTTTTTTTATTTTATTAGCGTTTTTAAATCTATATAAGCCAAGTGAAGTTATTATTACTGGAATAATAAATGAGACTAGGCACAAACTAACCGATCAGGAGCAAGCAGATCTACAACATTTATCTCCTTCTGGTGTTGTACTTTATGAATGTTAAACACAAGTATAATATGTATCCTAACAGAGGTATGTTCTCTGTAACAGCTTTGATATAACTTGGGATGTAAGCTGTTTAGTTTGTAAGTCTGGTTGATTCCTTTGTCATGGCTTTAAAGCGCTTGCAGACATTTTTCAGTTTGATCAAAAGTGTAACATTTTTGAACGTGCTGCATACTTGTGTCCGTATCAAAATGGTTTTCCTAAAGTGTGTGTGTGTGTGTTTCCTCCAGGTGGGCGATAAGGTGCTGGTCCTGAACCGCAGTGGTCTGTGGCAGGAAGTGGCTGTGGTCCCCACCTCACACACCTTCCCCATGCCCGAGGGGATGAGCTTCGAGGAGGCGGCTGCTCTGCCAGTCAATTACATCACCGCTTACATGATGCTGTTTGACTTCGGCAACCTGCGTCCAAACCAGAGTGTGCTCATCCACATGGCTGCAGGTGAGCGTGAGAGAATGAGTGTGAGAATGTTGAAGCAAGCAGGTCTCTTGCTCTCCATGTGTTGGTTGTGTGAGATACAGGGTGGAGTATATAGTCTAGAGATGATTTTCCCCAGCTGTTGATGGTGACTTGATAGCTTTGTTGTTGCATATCTGCAATAATATTTCATTATATTTTGAGTGCTGTACTCAATTCTTGTAATTAGTTGCAGCTGCTACAACTGAACTTTTGTGGGGATGAGAATATACAGTGTTTTTAGACTAGCTCAAGTGCATACATCATTTATGAGCGACCAAGCAAAAAGAGTGCGTCCGCGCGGGCATCTTTGGGCGGATCAGCACATCTTTGCCAATAAATTGTAGGCCGTCTAAGCAAGTGTCTTCAGGGACCTCATGCACAAAGAGCAGGTGTGGATTTGTGTCCAAAATTGTCAGCGTCTCTGGAGACTAAAGGATATAGTGCTAGAGTTTCCTCCTCCTGTTTGTTTACAGAAGAAATAACTGTAATGCATCATATTTAAATTTGCCATAGTGATAAAATTATAAGGAGAGATATTCCACATTAACAGTGCACTGATATCTCTTTCTGCCTTCTGTGTCATTAATAATGCATGTGCTTCTTATTTAAACTTGAGGATTAATGCTGGCTTTTTTATCCATGTGAAATGAGTGAGGAATTATTAATGGATTTGTTTTTTGTTTTTTTTAATAGAGACGGATATGACCTCTTGAATTAGCACCGGGCTGATAACTGCAAAAAAATGGTGAATTAGTTAGTGGAGGAAAAAAAAAAGAACGAATTTATTTCGATCTTCTAACAAATAGATCTGATTGGAATTGGACATGAAGATAGATTTTTATCATGTTAAACTTTACTCTTAATTATATTTATTTTATTTGTCATGCACGTTTAACTGAATAAAAAAAAGTCGCAGTTTTGTGTAAGTTCTGTTTTTAGCTATGCATTTTATTTAATTTATTTAAAGCTTGGTATGTTTTAAAGAACAAATATTGAATGGATGTTGATATTGAAGTTTAAAGTTTCAGTATCATTATTGGATGCCAGAAATGGAAATTAGCTAAAAAATCAGTGGTATTATACCGAAAATAGTGGTATTGTGCCATCTCTGGGTTCTTTTCCCAATCACCAGGCATGATCTCAGGTAAGCACATCATGCTTGGATTTGGTCTGATCAGACTTTATTGAAGGCAGACCATTACATTTGGTTTAAATTTGCCAAATTAATGGCATGTATAATTCTTATCCAGTTATAAACTATTAGATTGTTGCTAATTTCCATTTTCTGTTTGTTGTCACCAGTGGAGATGCTGTTAAAGGAATAAACCAAAGTTATTCAGTCTAATCCCCACTGCACTGGTAGTGCATGTGATTTCCACAAACAATTTGATCACACTTCGCTGTACTCGGAACAGAAAATGTGTTTAGTTGATACATGTGCACATTTTAAGGGCAGCAGCTGAACTTTATCGATAAACTTTACACTTAAATGTTTTTTGAAACTTTCATGGATTATTCAGCCAGGCTATGGTAAGTAAAGCTATAGATCTGTGTACAAGTCATCCTTTCAGAAACAGGACTGGTAGGATGAATATGGATGACCCGGGAGAATACGTGGTTGTGTTGACACTAGCTGGAAATAAATATGCGCCATGTTTAAATATTCCAGTTATTGCCCTTATTCCAAAAAAGATATTCCTACTAAGCTGTTTACACGACAAGGAAAATGAATATTCCACTAATATTCCCATTCCATGCAGATGTGCATGCTCTGATTAACGTAGCATGGTTTGTGTAAACTGACATGCAAACCCCAGTTGAAACACATTCCAAATATGCATGTCCAAAGAATGCTCCTGATACCCGAATAATATCCGCATGTCCCACATGATTGATCAGAAAATGCCAAGTTTGGAGTTCGGAATAATAGTGAGGTATTAATGTGCGTGTAGACGTACTGATGGAAGTGTCCCATTTTTTGTCTGAACTCTAAGAACTGCTTTAGTAAGACTTTCTCTCATGCCTGTCATACTGAGACCTATAAATGTAACTCTTTAAGATAGTTCTGAATTTCTCATTAATGTGCTAGATTTGAACATTTATCGCCCGGAGTTAAGCAACCGCCCTTAGATTTCTATTTTTGGATTGCATTTGTATTTTGGAGTGAATTTGGATTAAGTAGTTTTTCTGTTCTTTTCTCAGTGCTGATAAACACATCAAAATGTGCTAATCACATGTACGCAGCGCACATTACTTGGAGATTAAAACTACATGACCTAACTTAGCATAATGAATTTCTAAGGGAAGGCCTTTGGCTCTCGCCAGCACCATTGTGAGCCAAATCATTTAAAAAAATGTTATTTATAGAGCTCTGGGGTTTTCCTCCTTTGTTCTCAGTCTTGGAATTGGTCTTATCAGATGGCGTTAATGAGGATTAAATTAAAAACCTGGAGTTCTTTGTGAATTTCCTAGAACTTTATAATATTTTGATTTTGACAGCTTTTGCACTATCGATATCAACATCATGACCATATCTGCTTTAAAAAAGCACATCACCGAGACAAGCAGTATGAGCATCACAGCAGCACTAACCAGCATGAACCAGGCTATAGCAACGTTTTTATTCTTCACCAGAGCTCAGTATTTGGAAGTTAACGCTTCCTATTGTGTAGTAAAATCCAGACCAGATGACACTTAATCATGATTCGCAGCATGCTAATAAATCATGTACAGTTTAGCGCGTGACCCACCTCAGCTGTTCTTTCGGTTGGGAAATACTAGTGCTTTCCGTCTTCCGATTAATACACCATTAGTTTGGTAAAAAATTATACCATGCTACATTAATCAATATTAACACAGACGTATGAAACGGGAACCCAGCTGCTCTACTGCATCGTCAGTGTGACGGTCATTAAAATCAGAGTGGCATTCTTTAAATTGTGGGTGAGAAAGTGAATGGATAATGCAATTTATTTTTATTTTTTCCCCAACTAGGTTTATATTGGATTTCTGGCTCTTTGTCACTCCTATTGTGCATGACGTGTTTTTTATTTTTATATTTTATATAAATATAACACCAAGCGTGTATGATGACCCAAAAACTTTCTTTAAAAATAACTTTATCGTATTAGATTTATACCGTAGGTTTATGTATATAGATGTTTATGAACGAATTTCTTGTAATGTTATATTGTTGATAGCTGTTTCCCTCTATTATCTGGCCTCAGTGTTTATGCTTTAACGTTAAGACATAAAACTGTTCTTTTCATTTTCTGACATGGAGAAATCTAAGGACAGAACGTTGCATTTTGTGATTTCTCAGTAATAAGCTTCGTTTAAAAAAAGGAAAAAAAAAACTTCAAGAAAACGTGAGGGAAAGGCTGATTTATAGCGGTTATATTGACCGGGATTACAGCAAGTAACTTGTCTCACAGATGAACATTCAACCGCAGATGAAAAGTAATTAAAAGCTGTTTTTCTAACAGAAATTAATGGAAAATTGATATGGTAAGAGCATAAAAAATTTCGCGGTTTTGTTTTTTTTTTTTTTTTTTTTTTTTTAATGAAAATAATCAAATTTAACATCCCGTTATTGATTATTTTCCTATTTCAACATGTCCCGTCATGTATGATCCCTTACCTAGATCACCTTTACTTGTGTAATATAGTAGTTGATTAAAAAGAAATAAACATTAACCCAAGTTATTATTTTTTCTGATGGTCATCAGATGTCAAATGCTTATAATTTATTTCTTAATCTTGAATAGTAGTTTTCTTTCTCTTTATGCACAAAGTATAATGCCATTTGGACATTTGGCTCCAGAAGTCGAGCAGCTTTTCAAGCCTTGAATATTTTTTCCTCTAATATTTCCTTTGTTAGAGTGAGATGGTGGGGTTAATTGGAATGATTGCTTGCTTTAGTTTTTGAATACAGTGTATTATAGTGATGAAGAAAATATAGAGTTATAATTTAAACAGTGCTGCTGAATTAGTTGGTATAATTGTTGTAAAATAGCCTATGTGCCTTGAGCTGTCTGAATATCCATGAAGCCTGAATGCTCGCCCATTCCATCCCATATGGTCCACCAGCGTTCACAGTCAGAGAGAATGGCTTCTCTAGCTGATTATTAAACTATGCTAATGGGGTAATGTAGGCTGGAGTGTGTACAGGAAAGATCTGATTTATGAATGTAGGAGATTGAGATTATATATGCAGTGAATGAAGGCGAGTGAAATGCAGATTGTGGAGAGAGGGTCGAGAAAGGCACAGAGAGCGAAAGAGAAATGTAAATGGTGGGTGGTGGTCGGTTTAGGCTGAAACTCTGCCCCTGCTCAATAGGATATTGTTCGAGTCACATCCTTCCCACCCTCGCACTCTCGCTCTCTCTGGGTTTACACATCTGCATCCTCTGCCTGAATTCAGTACGTGGGATTAGATACGACATACACACGCACACACACACGCGTGCACACAGCAGTGCTGGATGGGAAAGTCAAGTCCTCCTGGCGAGGTGTATGTATGTGAGTGATTCTTTGGCTCTTGTCAGGGGGAAATACAGTGATCCATCTGGAGTGTCACAGAAGGCAGAACCTCACTGCTCTCTCGGACCACCACACCCAGAACAGTGAGGGGGGAGGGGGGGGGGGGATAGAGGGAAAGAGGATGGAATAAACAATAGCATAGACTCTTATCCATGCAGAAATGCAAAAAAAAAAAAATCTAAATTATTTAATTTTATAATTAAGAGATTTTGTGCATGTGCAGTATATACACACACTGGCCACTTTAATAGGTTCGGCTGTATGCTTGATCATTTATGCAATTATTCATTCAGTCAAGCATGCAAACACGGGTCAAGTACTTCAGTTCTCTGAAACTGGAAAGCTGAAAATATCTAGACAAGATGATATTCTTCTTGTCAACTCGAGCCAGTCTGACCATTCTCTTCTGACCTCTCTCGTTAATGTAGCATTTTATTTCCCTGTAAACCTGTTGTGTAGGGTTTTTCCCTTTTTTATTAAATTTTTTTCTTTTTTTTTTTTCTTTTCACTTTTTGCACCATTCTGTATTAATTCTGAACCCCTGTGAATCAGCAGTTTGAGATATTCAAATCAGCCCATCTGGTTCTCTTGACCTGAGTCTACATGACTTTATGCATTGTTCTGCTGCCACTTGATTGGCTGATTAGATAATTGCATCAATGTGTAGGTGCACAGGAGATCATATTAAAGTGTCTGGTGAGTGTATATACATTGTGCTTGTATATATACTATGTATGTATACTATAATACTATATTATGTATGTATATAGTTGGATATTGAAACATGTTGGTGTATCCTTGTCTGTACTTTTATATGAAAATCAAGAGGATAATTGAGTTCACTCTCCTCCCCAAATGTGTGGGTTTTTTGTGCATGTGTTTTTCTCCATGCTTAAAGAGGGAGTGTGTGTTTTCAGGAAGTGCTTGGGAGTTCAGTGCACAGGATGTTTTTTTTTACATTTATCCTGGAACTGAAACGTGTTTCCTCTTTCACGTCTTAAGCTCTCGACACATGACACACCCTCAGCTTGACACCACTCCATGTGTTCTGGCCAAGAAGAAGCTGGGGAAGGGCATAGGGAGGCGTGCGGGGGGCCATGTAGAGTCACGATGCTTGTGCCAGCAAGCCTTCGTGTGAGGCCAAAAGCAAATCAGCGCTCATTAATTATCAAACCATAATGGAGTAAACATTAAACTCTGAGCCCACTGAATTGGATATTGACCCAGTGCTGTGTGGGGAGGTCGCAGTCTGACAAACTTTGGAGAGTTATGAACTGGAGTGTGTTGACACGTAGGCCAGAGATGATCTGATTCTCAGTGAATAAATTAAATGTAAATTGATAATTCTTGATTGTTGCATCATTTGGCTCTCTTTGTAAAGTCATATTCTTGGCTCAAGCAGTTATTTTCAGTTATGCTGCACTACTTAAGTTTGTTTAACTGTATGTCTGTCAAAACTTCATTTCCTCTTTTGCACTGACCGGCCCAACAGCTGCGGAATATTATGGGGTTGACGAATTCCTTGAAAATTGCTTTCAAATTTTAATTACGTGAAAGCGAGAGTATTCAAATGCCTTTGAATATTAATGAGCCACTAATGTTCTACTGCTATGCAGTGTGTAAACATTAGCAGTAGCACAACACTGTGTGACTGTAGGAAAAACAATCTTTTATTTTCTTTAATATTACTGATGCATTTATTTATTTGCCCTCAGTTTTGCATTCGGAACCCTGATATTCAGCTATATTTTCCATCTTTTCAGTCCCTTCTGTCTTCGGATATTTTTTAAGCCAGTTGAACACAGAATGAATCCCAAAAGGCTTTTTGTTCACTGTATTTGCTCACTAAACAGGGTATAACAGAGCGGAGATGAGGATTTGAGTACTCAAACCGAGTGTCTCCAAAAAATGAAAATGTACACGTTCACTTATAGGACACAGTGTTCATATTTAGCTTAGAAATAGAAAATCTAAATTTCAACTTCAAGAAACGTAAAGAAATAAAGAATGTATGTGAAAACAAATGACAACCCACAAGACTGTGTCTTATATCAGGTGACCTCCCACTTGACTGTTTAGAAAACTCCCAGTTCAAAAGACTTGCATTGGGCAAGAAAAAGTAGAATGAGATCTTAATATTTTTAAAGTGGATTTTGTTTGTCATATACATAATATAGAATTGTAAATTTTTTTTGGGAGCTCTGATGTGGTGTTACTCTCCATTTAGTATGTCTATGTGCATTTGGCAGATGTGTAATAGGGATAATTTTTTTAAAGCTGGTTTAGTGCTTGTTTAATATGTTGGTAGTTCAACAGATTTTAACTTGGAACATTGGAAAATGGAGCAAAATACCCCCTCCCTTTTGTCCTCTCGTTGCCCTCTTCTTGTGGGCTACAATTGGGAATCTGTAGAATTTCCACAATATTTTCAGGGAAATTCCTCCTTAGCACAACGGATCATGCTGTGGTGACTGAGAGCTGCCAGATCTCTGTGTGTATCTGTTTGTGAGTGTGTAAGCACAGGGGGAATTATGAAGACTTCACCGTGTGTGCGTGCTCAAACCCTCATGCACGGTTTATAACGAAGCTTTTCAGATGAGCATCAGTCTTCATTCAGCCGTGAAAAGCAATGTATTTAATTTAAAAGAATTTAATCCTGAGTAGAACAAGTGGAATTAACCCATGGAAATCTGTTTTTGACCCTGGAGATTCTTTACACCCTATTCTGATTCACTTTTCTATCTCTCTTTCTCATGGCACCTCTCTCTATTTTTCTGTTCCTCTTTCTTGCATAGTTTTCCATGTCAAAGAAAGCAACACTACGTGGGGAAAAAAACAAATCCTCCCATTCTGTGTCAGATTAGAAATTTGACGGTAGGGTGAAGGGTTGTCTTGGCAATTTTGCTGCTGGTCTTGTGATTAGGGCACTGAAGTCACGGGGTAGACTGACCCTTTGTGTACGCACGCGCGCGCGCACACACACACACAGAGTCCCACTTAGTGTATGAGGATCTGCAGGGAAGGAGCAGGTGAATAGAAGTATCTGCAGAGCCTGGGAGTGTGTATGTGTATAAGTAAGTAAATTGTATTGTGAACAGACAGGACAGCTTGGCTGGGGTCTCCATGGCAACACGAACCAAGTTTACCCCCACATGTCATGAACTTGAAAGGAGGAAATACAGGTTGGGTTATTTTTTTTTTATTTATTTTTTTTTTCTCCCTTAGTTTTTCACCTTGCGCACACACACAAGGCAAAAAAATTTGGGTTATGGCTATTTAAAACATCTACTGTTCTCACTCCAGTTTTTAGTTCCTGGTTTACTTTTCACACCATGCAAATGAATCAGTGGACTGTTTTCAGTTTCTTTTGGCATTAACGCAAGTCCACAGACTGTGTAGCACAGTCAAGTTGTTAATTTATTCCAAAAAAGGCTGATTTGCATTTCATGTTGCTCAAGAGTTGCGTGATTTGAACTAAAAATATTGTGGTGCTATTTCTACACCTTGCAAATATGATGTGCCTTGCAGTAAAAAAAAAGAAATGTTGCAGTTAAATATCAGCCTGCATTCTTTTTCCTGGTTTCATCATGCCTATGCCATTTATGTGTCATTTGCATGTTGCAGGATACTTTGCAAGGTCAAACTCTGCAACAACAAACGGTGTTTTGCAGCCTTAGAAGCCACTTACAGCATTTGTATGGTATGTTGTCTGGCCTTACCCTGGAGGTGTGTGTGGGCGTGTTCGTTCTGGCATTCGATAAGCGCTGCCCTTTGTTGTTTGCCGTGACCTTTATGAATGCATTCTCACTTCTTGCCTTTCCTGATCATTTTGTCCTACATATATATTTAAGGCTAATTCTCTCGAGCACAAACTGCTTTCAACTTTTCAACTTTCAGTGCGAGTCATCTGCATCTAACATTAATTTGGTTAATGAATAAACATGCACACGTTTTTACTGTTTTTCTAATATTTTATTTTTTTAAGGCAAAAATTGGTACTCTAGTGTATGGACTCAACCTGGACTCCAAAGCTGAACTGTCATGAATAGAAATGTGATTTAAAAACTAAAACTAGTTCCAAAGAAGTGGACTTCTAAGCTTGATTAGAAACGTAACTCCGACTCTGTGACTTGAGACTTTGGACTCGTACTGGGGGAAACTCTTGGCTTACTAATAAACAAGTTGGTTCAAAGATCAGTTATAGTTCCTTGGTAATAATCTTGATTGCAAAATTGTATTACTAACCAAAGAACAACTCCATTTGTCTTCTACTGTGTCTCGGCAGCATTGGGGACTGCCAAGCACTTTGACATGTTGAGATGGGAGTGCGAATCACTCAACTCTGCCACTTGTCCACATATTTAACACACTTAAGGTGACTAGGACGTCATACAGAGCTGGGGAAGAAACGCACCAAGCTGACCAAATGCCCGTGGTCGACTGCTGCCTCTCGTTTTCACAGTGTGTGGTGTCGCACAGCGCTGGTGCTAGTTGGCCCTGACAGCACACTTCAGCTCTAATTGATGCTCAACTGAATTGGTGTTGGAGGCCGACGAGAGTAAGAATTCTGTGATTGGTGGTTCTGCTTAGTAAATTGGCCAGAGATAAGGAACTGATCATAGCATAGGTTGCAATCTACAGAGTTCAGTGCTCAAGGTTCTTGACTTTCTAAATTCATTCTAACTAAAATCTTTTCTGGGGAAGTTCTGTTTAGACGGCAAAGAACCCCTTAGAACAGGAGATGGAACCAAGTTTTTTTTTTTTTTTTTTTTTTTTTTTTTTTTAAAAAGCATACACTACCAGTCAAAAGTTTGGACACCTTCTCTTTCATAGGTTTTTTCTTTTTGTTTGTTTTCTACATTGTAAAACAATACTGAACACCTCAAACCATGAAGCAACACACATACTGAATTATGTACTAAACAAAAAAGTGTAAAAACAATGTTTCATATTTTAGATTCTTCAAAGTCGCCCCCATTGAGCTTGATGATATTGTGGGCATTATCTTACCCAGCTGCATGAAGTCGTCACCTTGAATGCTTTTCAGTGAACAGGTGCGCCTCGTTAAAAGCTTATTAGTGGCATTTCCTGCCTTCTTAAGGCATTTGAGACATACAGTAACTAGTAAATGGGAAATGATACAAATACAGTATTGCTTATAACAGCCCTATTGAACAACTGTAGTAATCCATATTATGTCAACAACCGCTCAACTAAGAAAAGAGAAACAACAGTCCATCATTACTTTATGACGTGAAGTGACTTTTAAGTAATAAAAATAAAGAAAAAAACAATGAATTAGAAGGTGTGTCCAAACTTTTGACTGGCAGTGTGTATCGTATTTTTCCAGCTTCTTCTCATCTGCTAGATCAACTTTCTTTCCTAAGAAACAAGGGTTCCTCAAAGGGCTCTTTTGGATTGTTCTTTGGCTCTCTTCTTAGCTTAGCCTTTTTAGCTTCTCAAGCAGGATTTAATTGGACAAACAAATTAAAGTGTCTTTTAGGGTGTTAGATGAACTCTTTGTTCTATGAATACAACCACATTTTTGGAAGTAAATGGCCAAGCCCAGCATTTAAAATCCAGTCAGTCAGTCTGAACTGGCTTTAACGTAGTTGCTGGTAGAGTTTGTTTGGCTACAAACCAAACCACATAATACCTTATGTGGCAGCGCAGAAGAAGATGCAGCTCTAGATAGTGCTGCTGGTCAGTGGCATACTAGACATGCTGCACATAGGCTTATTTCAGTACTGGGTCTTTATTTTATTATGAATTCAGACTACTGCCACCTGCTGGTATGGAAAGTTTCATCCTTTAACACCGGTGAAGAATGTATGTATTTGCAGGTCTTCATTGCTTTCCACAGAAGTAAGGCACTTATCTTTGGTTGATGTTAGCTCTTCAGCATCAGCTTGATGCACCGTCCAAAGACTGACGCTACAGTTTATTGTGTGCTTACATTTACTTGGCAGAAGCGTTTATCCAAAGCACCTTACAGTTGAGCTGAGGGTCCAACAGTGACAAATTTGTCGTACTAGGATTCAAACTCACACCTTCAAATCAGTAGTCCAGAACCATGATGGTTGAGCCTCCACTGTTCCCATATGGAGTGTATGGTGTCTGTGGCTTGTGAGGTCTTGCTGCATTTCTTTGTACTTAACTGCCCTTTTCTTATCTAGACTTGTACGTTATTTGAGTTTGCAGATGAAACAGGTTCATATGGGTGCAATTCTGCTACACTTTGCGTCAGCTGATTTTACACTGGGTGGATGCTTGCTCTTTAGTAAACTGAATATCCTGTATTTTGCTTATCCTTTTTTATTGCAGGAGGGGTGGGGATCGCTGCTACTCAGCTCAGTAAGACGGTGAAGGATGTCACCATATTTGGAACCGCCTCAGCCAGCAAGCATGAGGTCATCAGCGAGGGAGGAGTCACGCACCCCATCGACTACCGCACACGGGACTATGTAGAGGAGATCCGCAAGATCAACCCCAAAGGTGAACACTGACCAAATATTTTGAAACCACCCTAAATCTCAACACTGGGAAATCTCACATACCAGTTTAAATTAGTTCCAAACAATAGCTATACTTTCAGGTTGGATTATTCTGTAGTAGAAAAGTAACCTGCAAGCTTTAGTCTTTCCCCAAATGTTATAGCTGACATTTTGTAGCAGTTTACTGTAAATCATCCTAAAGGTAGAAGCTAAGCTCACATTTATCTTGGCCTCAAAGGTGAAGGGTAACCTACTTGTCTAAATTGTCCTAAACTGGCACGCTAACCAATACTAGGTTTATCCTTTGGGATTCAAAGCTATCTTAGCAGTTTAGAATTGTCTTAAATATGGAGACTCATCTAGCTGCCTGGATCACTCCCAAAGGTATAAGCTATTCCACTGGTATAGATTGCCCCGAAGTGTAAACCTAACGCAATATTTTAGATCAATTGGTCTCAATAGCGAAATATAGCACAAGCAGATAATTGCTTGTTAGTTTATTTAAACTTATTTTGAATTATGCCAAGCTTCTTTTTTTTTAGTGATTATATTTTAATAAGTATCTGCTTTGTCCAGGCATAGTTATAAAGATATAATGAAGATGTTTCATCTTCATGACTGAAATCAGCATATTCAGAAGCAGATCTGCTTCTACGTCAGGGTCATTTCAGGTTTAGGGTAATAAAGCATGTTTGCCTGCCTTGATCTCACTGACTGAATTGCACCCAGTCGAGATTAGACCGCTAGACTTGTTCTGCGACAAGTAAGCACTGACATGACCTAGTTTACCCAGACTTTAGGGCCTGAAAACGTTGCCCTGAGTGTAGCATTCAAACAGTGATCTGGAAAGTTCACAGAAGGCTATTGGCTCAACATTACTACACATAACATAAAGGCCATCCTTTTGATTAGGGACTTATATGATTCTTGTTAATATATTGAGAACTGAATAATGACCATTTCGCTGTGAATCCTTTTGCGTCTCCACCTCGTGAAGTCAGTTAAAACAGGCTTTGGTGCCTTTTGTTGTTTGCATTCTGATAACTTGTCTGGTGTGTTATTTTAACCTTGAATTGTAGCATTTCTATTCAGCTGTGTGTGTGTGTGTGTGTGTGTGTGTGTGTGTGTGTGTGTGTGTGTGTGTGTGTGTGTGTGTGTGTGTGTGTGAGAGAGGATAAATGTGAGCAAGTATACGTGTGTGTATTTTTAAACCTGCGGGAAGATTTATACTCTTTATCTTATCAGGAAAACGGAAGAACTGCGTTCCCTCATCAGAGTAAATAAGATAAACACTATAGATGAGTAATAGGGACTTTGTATTATTGGGACATGAGCTTTGTATTATTCACCAATGCAAGATCTTTGTGTGTTTCTTTTTCAGGGGTGGACATTGTCCTGGATCCCCTGGGCGGTTCTGACACCCATAAGGGCTACAACTTGTTGAAGCCAATGGGCAAGCTCATCAGCTACGGTGAGTCAGAAGGGGCACACAGTTCAGTGTCTAACTTGGTTTGAACAGTTAACGGCGTGAGCAGTCATTTTAATACTTTTTGTCATATTTAGTCTATTGTCAAACTGCACCAAATCTCTAATTACCCTAAACCACAAACATCCAACTGATCAATTAAAAAAAAATCTCCCTCTTGCACTAGCATTCTTTTGCGAGTGTGGGGGGGGACTTTGGGGGGGAAACACTAAAGGAGACGCCTCACTTATTTACTTTCATTTTTACAGCATTTCTATTAAATACATCACTATCTTTTAATTTGTTACTTTCACCTTTCATAAGCCAGTGACTGTGTGATTGCAGCAAGAATGTCATTGAAAATGAACCTTGTTCTTGCTAACTGTGTTTAATTACAAGGAAACATGATCATGATTAACTGTTGGATCCCACAGTCAGCTGAAATAGTCATTTTGCGGATGTGTCTTATGTAACTGCAGTTGGGACAAGCCTGGAATCTACTCTCGGTGTGTAGTGGGATAATTGTAGTATGTTGCTTTTGTCATCATTGTACAGCCGTAGCGTCAGCTGTGTTGCTGACTACACCTTTAAACCAATCACTTCATGCTTGTGGTTAGAAATTCTCTTAGAGACCTGAAAGTGCTGCACTTCACTGAAACGGCTTATTGAAGCTGACACTCGGGCATTAAGGCAACGCGAGTGTAAGCCTCAGCTGATCGTGTAGGATAAGCATGCATGATCAGCACGCAGTCAGCGCCTCGCTTTCTCCACATGTTTAGAAACTTAATGCCCATGACACATTTAATAACAACACAGCACTCTTGTGTCCCTCTGCTTCCCTCTCTCTCGCTTTCTTGCTCTCTCTTTCTCTTTCTCTCTCTGTGTCTCGCTTTCTTTCTCCCAGTTTCTCTCAACCTCTCTCTCCCCCTCCTGCTTCAGCTTATCAGCATCATAGCAGCCAAGTGGAACAATGGATCCTCTATCTGCCCCAGAACCCGGCCTGTGTCCGAATGTAGCAGACTGGGATATGTCCAAATCTCATGCCGGCTCAGAGCCCACTTTGTGTGTGTGAGTGTGTGTGTGTCCGAGTGTAGGGAGCAGAAACAGGGTGGGTGAGTGGGCAGATTGAGAGTACCCGAAATAAATAATTGCTTAAAGCTTGCTAAAAGGAAGGATGGCCGAGGAAACGCGAAGGAGACGATGAGCAGAAAAGTGCTGACAGACATGAGAACAGCGCTGTTAGGAGGCGTGAGGATGGCGAGAAAGTCAGGGTTACAGGGTGCAATGCTGCAAACAGACAATGCTGAGACAGCGAGGAAAAGAGGCATGAAATGCGTCACTAAATAAGAAGGACTCGCAGCAGATCCATGGAACAGTGGCTCGTCAGTCAGACAGAAACCCAACACACACAAGCTCTTATTCACCATACTTCGAGAACATGTTTAGAATTCAGACCCCAAAATTCTTTCAGTAATACGCTCGCCTACGGAGCGCACACACACACTCGCGCGCGCGCACACAGGCCACAGTGGCCCCATTCATCCTAATACTCCACTTTCCAAATTAAGCATAAAAGCAACACAATTATGAAAGCTCAATATCACTTTGTTTTTCTGTGCTGTCCTGAAAGCTCTGTCTTCAGGCTCCTTCACACACTATTAAAATGGATCACTTAATTTAACAAGTCCTGCTAAATATTTCCGAATCATTTTGTTCTTAAGGTGTACCTGTTTTGTGGCCAGGTAAATTAAAAACGTGTAATCTTTTGCTCCTTAATTAGTTGCCATGTTCCCAAATGTAGTTCTCCACTATATTCTGTAACTAAAACCAGTAATATTAGCTAGCTTGCTAACAATTTGGCTACTGTTCTTAACTGTACAATATAATACGTTAGCTTAATGTGGGCTTGATGCTTTAGCAAAATGTGCTGGATTTTTACTAGCCCGCTAGTAAACTGGATTTCACTTTCACATTCATTTAGCCCATCATTAGCAAGATGGTTTGACCGTGAGCATTCAAGATTTTGTCATTGTCTTGGATGTTGAAGTTATAGTAGTGCTTCAGCATGGCTCTTTAACCAGTAGGATAGTCTAATGCTAGCTTGTTTGGTGGTGATGCTAGCTAGTACTGGTAGAGAGGTAACACAAACACTTCAAGAATTCTGGTGACTTCGGGGATTAGATTTATTTGTTAAAACACATTTTTTCTTAACCAATAGAATGTCCTAAACATTCCACCCTACTTTACTTGAGACATAAGTTCATTGTTAAAGAACCAGAGGCTTAAATTTCTGATGATTGCTATATTTTATGGTTAACATTAGCACAGCGCTGTGTTTAGGTAGCTGTCTAGCTTATGATGTTATATGCTCAGGATTGCAATTAGCTGATCAGATTTAACTTTGTAGTCCTCTGATTCGACTGTAAATCGAGACAGTGGTCAAGGCAAGCTGAGTGGAAACATTTTTTCCGGAGATGACGTACTTGATTTAATCGTTCTCAAGTCATTACAGAATGTCACAAAACGATGCAGTAAGATGCAGCCATGCTCCACTGTAGATGTAGGTTATGCCTTTTTTTGGTGTGACCGATGAATTGTCAAGCCTCCCGTTGCCCTGCTTTCCACAGGTGCTGCCAACATGCTGTCTGGTCAGAAGAAGAATCTGTTCGCCGTGGCTAAAACCTGGTACCAGCAGTTCTCCATTCACACCCTGAGTCTGTGCCAGAGCAACCGCGCCGTCTGCGGGTTCCACCTGGGTTACCTGGACACGGAGCTCGTCACAGATGTCATGAACGGCTTGATTGAGCTGTATCAGCAGGGCAAGATCAAACCCCGTATCGACTCCACCTACCACCTCGAGCAGGTGCGTGTCTGTGGGTACTATCTAACAAGCTGTAGCATTTTGTTGTATTCGCTACACCAGACCATACTCGGTGCTTCTCAATTTTGATTGGTTAGAAGGTGTTGATTAATTTTCTGTAACAGCAGCTCTCACACTTTTGCCCACTGTACAAGAATCCAGGACGCAAGGATGCGCGTAATTTAAAAGTAATAACAGATTTCAATATTAAGATCTATTAAGCAAAGAGAAAAATATAGAATTGTTGATTCGGTGGAACGTTCTGTCCTTTGTAGTTTTACTGTAACCTAAAGTGGACCCCCCCGTCCCGTCCCCCAATGAACTTCAGGGCTGGTGTTTGTATAGTTGCTGTAATGTAAGTGATGAGAATTAACTTGTTTCAGAGGTGTTGGGCAACATTAAATGTAACTAAATGGATAAAAGGTAAGAGGAGTCCTTCAGTAGTTTAATAGTAAGTGTTATGGTATAAGAGGAATAAAACACTTTGAGACATGCTGTTATTAGAAAATAATCCATTTTGGGGTGGGAACAATAACCTCGTTGTGTGAGAGATTCGTACAGCACTTTATGTGCATGTGTGTGTTTGTGTGTGAGTGTTGTATGTAGTCAGTTACATTCTTTTGTTCATCTTCTCAATGATTCTCTGTCACCTTTACTTTGAAGGCAAAAAGAATCGCTCTCCTCTTACCTCTCATACTTCATCTATCACACTCTCATCCTCTGCTTATTCACTCTACACTACTTTCTCCTGTTGCTATGGAGACCTTGCTCTGTGTTTGGTAAGAAGCTGATCAGACAGACACGAGTTTGGTTGCAGTAAAGCTAAGCAGAGATTTTGCAAAGTGTTTGTGACCATCTAAAGCTAGGAGGGTATGTAGTTACCTTACATAAAAGTGAGGAATGTAGGACTGGAGCAGATGGCCAGATTCAGAGATTTTAGTAGAATCAGGCATGAAATCATTCTGTCCCTCAAGAACTGCGATTCATGACACTTTCTTTAAAGCATCCCCCCCTAAAATTTTTTGAGTAGTGTTGGAGACTATTGGAGATGTAAGTTCTACTGGCAGTTTTGTCAGCTGCCTTCCCTGTGAATCCATTAGTGGAAATTTCCACCGTATGACCATGAAGGAACGATGATATTTAGGTAGTGAACCTGGTACAAGTGTATCAGGTTTAAACACTGTAAATTTATTAACACTTTGAGCATCGTGTAGGTGTACAGCTCCGTTTTTCCTATGCACAAATTATATTAATCATCATCTGGCTCTTTATCAATGGCACTTCCTGACCACATGATGCTGATGATGGTGGGATATTTAGGGGTTGAACAGTTTCCACCAGAGTAGTACACAGGATCTCTGGCCCGTGTTGGTCTTATGGTGGTCCATTTTCACTCATAGATGGTGCAGAGGGGGCTGATAGGTTGTGCATAGCAATAAGTGCGAGGGCTATAGTCAATATTTGTACATCTAGTGCATCTGCTCTACAGGATAGGTTTAGCTGAAAAAATTGTTAAGGAGGGAATAGTTAATCAGTAAATACTTTATTTAATCTTTTATATTTAAAATTGTATGTGCATTTTTTTAATTGCAGCATTAAAGGGTTATTTCTGTCTATCTTTGTTTGGGGGAAAAATTTTTTTTTTTTTTTTTGTTTTTTTTTAATCCTTGTATACAGTGTTTAGTAACAAAGACACTTTGATAAACATTTTTCAAAAAATTCTTGTATATAATAAATAATAATAATAAATATATTAAGAAAAAAATGCTTATAATGCCTCCCCCTCTCACCAATGTGTAGTAGTAGTTAGTCATCAGGGTCAGGCTTTTTCAGTTGCTAGGAGATGCCTCTGTTGCCATGGCGTCAGTTGCTGGGCGGCATGGTGTGGGAGAGGTGAATGGCTTGAGAAGAAGAGAATAACAGAAGAAAGAGCTGGAGACAGGACTTGGGAGGAAGGGAGCATAGTGTTGATTGGTGGTTTGACTGTGCATTCATTCACCTTTTTATTGCATCGTACCTTAAATCTTAACAGGACGTCACTCGTTCTGTTCTTTCGCCTCTTCTCTATAGTTTTCATCTTACCTTGATTTTATAATGGGATGTGTGCGTGTGTGCAATTGAATATTAGATCAGCTTTACGGCTTGCTCGATGTTCTTATCCCAGCAGATGGATCTACAAGCTGCTCTTTCTTTCTCCGTACACCCCCCCCCCCCCTCCCCACCCCCTCTCTCTCTCTCTTTGAACAGGTTGGTGATGCCATGCGTAGGATGCAGGAGCGGGGAAACATCGGCAAAATCATCCTCATCACCGAGCCCATGAAGGAGGAGCCCAAGAAGGAGGAAGCCAAGAAAGATGAGAAGGAGAAGAAGGACGACAAGAAGAAGGACGACAAGAAGAAGGACGACAAGAAGAAGGATGAGACTAAGAAGGAAGAGAAGAAGGAGGAAAAGAAGAAAGAGGAGGCCAAGAAGGAGGAGAAGAAAGCTGAGGAGAAGAAAGCTGAGGAGAAGAAAGCTGAGGAGAAGAAAGCTGAGGAGAAGAAAGCTGAGGAGAAGAAAGAAGAGCCCAAAAAAGAGGAGAATTGAGTTTGGCAGAAGCTAGGCAGAAAAGTGGTGGCTGTGAATTGTTTGTCTTGGGAGTAGGGGATCATTTGAGTCTGTGTTGAGTGTATACGTTTGTGTGTATGTGTGTGTGATGTTGGGAAGTACGGTGTAGTCCTGCCCTTGGCTCAACCCCAGGTAATTACTTTGGCCTTAAATCATCTTGCACTGATATCTGTAATTGTTTATCCAGCCAGTTTTATAAGTTGAGAACTCAAAAGCTGCACACGAACACACACACACACACACACACACACACACACACACACACACACACACACACAGCATGTAACAGGGATATACCACTCTATTATACTGCTATAATTCTCTTGTGTTACTTTTCCTGTATTCATGCATTCTTGTTACTCTGTTCTATTACTAACCTGCATACTAAAAACCGTGTGCCTTTTGCGGTATGCTGGATCAGTATTACACTGCCAAATCCACTGCTCCATCGCTTTTTCGCTCCACATCCTCTCACCTTCACTGTTGCTACACACTACTACCATCTCGAGCATTCATTCTCTACCATTTCAAATTTGGCTTAACTGCATTATCAGTGCTTTTTTGTGTAAATGCTTACCCACAAAGGATTATGGGTAAATGCCAGGGTTGAGTCCTGTTGCCATGACTACAGTGTTCCATATCCCCTGTAGTGTAATGTCCCCTGATCCTAAACCCCTACTCGTCTCCTCAATCACATCTGTTCTCCCCTTAGTGATCCTGTTCTCCTTATTGGACCAGACTCTTTGACGGAGAAGTCAATCACTAAGCCTTGCCCACATCATTCACCAAGGCAATAAGGAGGAGGCAGTGTGGTTTCTGATTTGCTAAAAATTTCACATAAACCTATTAAAGCTCAAGAAAAAAAATCTCCTAATTGTGAAGTCTTTAAAATTTTTCAATCTGAGGCTGAAGCTGGAAAATATGGTGGAATGATGAATGAGTGAGTTTTTTTCAGAAGTAATGACCATTCCAGGTTTTAAGAAGAATGCAGGCAGTTGTGGGCCAGAAAAAGGAAAGAGCCTGTGCTACAAACATATTCTTTTAAGGCACACTTTCAAAACACATAATAAATACAATGAAACAAATTATTTACATTCTAGCAAAAACACTATGGTCTTTGCTGTACTGGTCTGCTCATGTGTATAGTTACGATATCCATCACACTGTACACAGATTAAATCATTCTGTCATTAATCCTGCTGCCTGCTAGGACCTTAATGAACTCTGCTACAGAGGCGCACTAGTGAAACGTCTCCCTTCACACACAGGCATGCAGACACACACATTGGGTTATTGTATTAAAGCAGAAACACTGAAACACTCCAGGTTTGAGATAAACCGTGAAGGGTGTTTTATTCCTGAGCCTCTTCCAGGATTCCTCGTTATCTGGAGAATTCTGCTCCGATCCTTATGACCACTGGCCTGTTTCCAGAGCAATCATTGTTTTTCTGATTCTCTTCCTCTCCTTTCTCTCTCTCGCTCTCGTGTTTTACCGTCACTAGTTGGCATAGCAACAGGCATTTGGCCAGCAAGTGATGACATGGTTGCCCCCTCCCACCCAAACCAATTCCAATCACTCCCACATTTATTTACACATTTTCCCTCCAGCTTTTATCCAATAAAATATTGTTCAAAATCTAATATGCTGATTTGACATCCATTCAGACTGCTGTGTCAGACTCTAGTCATAAGGGCGTAGCCTGGCCCGCTTCCAACTCTGAAACCCGTCAGTCAAACCAACTGACTCCTCCCTCGGCTAAGTTTATGCATCTGTAGTGCTGTTCTGCCCCTTGTGGTGATATGGATGCACTGCAGCGACTTTATTTCCGTCAGTGGGTCTGGTTTTTGTCTGATGTGTGTGAACTGAGGTGTGTTTGTGAGAGTGTGTGTTGTGTACAGATGTGGTTGAGGTTGTATGGATGTACGTCTCTGTCCTCAGGTCAGTTGTCAGATTTAGATGAAAATGTGTTTTGGTTTGTTTTGTTTTTTTCTTGTCTCTACCTCCCTTATGCTATGATCTAGCACGTATGGGCTAGCTCCCTCGTCCCATCCCATCCCCTCCCCCTCCCCCTGCAGTTTTATCTCTAACAAACATAACTTGTAAGCCTCCCCCTTCTCCCCATTCTCTGGTGAATGGCCTGTATTTGGTTTGGTATTATTTGCACTCTGCTTGTGGATCTTGATGCACTTATAGGATGGCAGTCCCGCTCCCAGGCCCACTGTTCCTCAGGAGTCCCCTCCAGTGCATATAGACACACTATGCTGTTTGGGATGCACAACCATGTACTACTTTTGTTCCATACACATATATATGATGGCTGCAAATAGTTAGAAGGAACAGAACTTCATCTCAACCAGTTTGTTCAAAGCTTGTCCATGCATGCATGGAAGAGGCTACCCAGAATGCACCGGGAAGGGTGTGGCACTGCCATCTTTTGCTTAAAGTGTGACCGTGTTCTGAAACGAGACCGGCAACTGGATTCTAATGCGAGTTCAGTTTCGGGGATCCTTCTAGTCCATGTTCTATTTTTTGTTGTGAATTTTTGGTTCTCTCCCTGTGTTCTTGTGAAAGGTGTTTCAGTTCTGAAGCACAACGTGACCCCGACTAACACTCCAGCGATGGGTGACCGTCCTCATTCTCTTACCTTTTGTAGTTTTGCATCTTTTTTTGTTTGCTGTTGCTGTGTAGTCCTACTATTCCGTTCGAAGAGGCTTCGCTGCACTTCCGTTCAAATGTGAGGAATGACATTTTGTTGATCCTGATTAAGTGTGCCAAACTGTGCTTGAGGCTCTTGCCTTCACTCCAGCTATCCTTACTACACTGAACGACGGAACGACGAGAATCATTGCCGATCGCTTTTAAAACGACTGGCAACTTAAAAAAAGAAAAAAAAAGAAAATCTCAAACTGATGTCGTACCTGTCGTGTGTGGTTGATCGCATCGCTGAAATTTACTGGTGCTTAAGAAATCCTGGCTTTTTCGCTAATCCATGCAAACGCTGTTTAGGTCTCACTGTGCCGATCGTTGACGAACGCTGGAATACCTCCATGAAAAACACAAATACACACACACACACTGCCCTCTCTGGCACAAAAGCTCTGTTCGGAAGGGTTAATCTGTCAATCAGGTAATGCTAAATCTGTTGGTGTTTACAACTCAAACTGAAAGAACAGACAGTGCAGAACTGGAGATCAGACGTAACATGTTAAGATACAGCAGAAAATGCCAACTTGTCAACCTTCTGCAAAGTTGTAAGTGTAATTATTATTTTTTTTATTTTTTTTTTTCTTGTTCATACATACAATAACTGCACTGTTTGGACTGGATTCTAGTTGCAGAACCCAGGTTCCACCCCAGATCTTCCATCTCATTCTCTAAGCAGGGTTGTTCTGGTTCTTAAACCTCCGGCTGGGTGACATCAGAGCTGTAGATCCCACCGTTTCCTCCGTCGCGGTTTCGTCTGGCTGTACAGCAAAAATCAGTTATTCTGCAATTCACCTCTAAGCTCAGTCCCAGTAGTATTAACATCTGAGTTATGACTGCATGCGTTCACTAGCATGAGGTTTGTACATTAGCATGCAGTTTACATTCGAGTCCACTTTCCTCTTTTCGTTTTTTCGAGATGAGCTTAGCTGCAGATGTGCGTGTCTCTGGTGGATATGGAGCTAGCCGTTACAGCCACTGTAACTTTCCCAGAACAGGAAACTCCCTTCAGGGCTGCTTTCAGCTTTTCAGAGCAGTGTTGTGTGACTCAAGCCGCTTGAGCGTATACATCTTGCCTTCCATATTTTTTCCTATATGAACTACAAGCTGACAAATTGAGAAGTGAATAATTAGCATTTTTAGACATGACTAGATGTGCTGGTTGACAGGGTACTCGCCAAATTATAAATTTAGGATTTGGTCTTATAAATCGTATGACTTTTTATTTTCTCCACCTTAGTTGTGGTGCCTATTATTACAGCAACATATTTGTAAGAACAGAGATTTCTATATAGATTCGTTAGGCATTTGTATTTCAGGGCCCAAATGATTGCCATGACATGAGTCACTGCAGTTGCTAAATAGCTTCAAACAATCGGTCTCCTCTCGAGCTGTGTTTGTATTAATCACCCTTTCTTCCACACACGTCAGAGATGCGACAGGCTGTTTTCTTTGTTTTTCTCCGACTCCCTCCATCAGTGTTCTCTCCAATGTATTTGAGACCCTGTGAAGGGCCGCTGCTTCTGTGCTTGACTCTGGGTTGGATCATGTGTGACTCACACAAAAGTGGTCAAGAGGACCGTAGAGCTTGTTTAACGCTTGTGTGTGTGATGTTACCATTATGCCTTACATGTTTTCCAGGACTAATAAAAGAGCATAACAAAAAAAAAATGAAGTTGTGTGGGCATTCCTTATTTACATGTATAAACAATGGATGAATGGATGGACAGATATACATACAGAACTGTACAAAAGTCTTAGGCACCCTATTTTTTTTGGAGAAATTGTTATATTTATTTTATAAGTTCTTCATTACTGAGTCAGTACAAAAACTTTTTAGATTTCCAAACATTATTTTTCCTAAAAACTATTTGTACTAGAAAAATGTTTGTCAGTGACGAAAACAACATGTGTAAGAGACCACTTTTCAGCCGAAAAACATAATGAAACCGCATCAGTTTTGCATGTAAAAAAGAAGCAAGTCTCTAGAAGAACTGTGGCAGATTCTCCAAGATGCTCGGTAAAACTTACCAACTCATTTTCTTATAAAACTGCACACATTGTACCTGGGACTACTATCTAAGGGGTCATCACATCAAATCTTGACTGTTTGAGTCACTGCATGTTGTAGCATTTTTCTTTAAAGAAATTGAATTTCATTATTTTTATTTTTGAAGTCCTCTTTTCCTAAGTACCCTACATGGTAGCAGTCAAATTTTTGGACACATCTAATTCAATGGTTTTTCTATATTTTCTTTTTTAAATGACCCTTTTCTTTTGGACTGTCATTTTAGTACTTGGTGAAAGATTTTGTTTTCTTTAATACTTTTTTGCATACCACATAAATTCCATATGTCCTATATGTGGTGTTTTGTAGTTTTGATGTCTTCAGTATTGTTCTATAATGTAGAAAATAGTCAAAATAAAGAGAAACCAATGAATGAGGAGGTGTGTCCAAACTTTATATTGTGATATAAATGGAAATGTGTAACTCTTTTGCAGTGCATCTACTTGATAGAATTATGTGATTATTTTACACTACCAGTCAAAAGTTTGGACACACCTAATTCAATTATTTCTTTATTTTTATGACTTTAAAAGAGACTGGATAATGATGGACTACTGTTTCTCTTTACTTAGTTGAGCGGTTGTTGACATAAAAGGTTATTAGTGGAATTTCTTTCCTTCTTAATGCATT
>JAQQZR010000008.1:5918816-5938435 GCA_030068235.1 Notoglanidium macrostoma
AATTCAGTATATGCCATACGTGTTGCTTCATAGTTTTGATGTATTCAGTAATGTTTTACAACGTAGAAAGCAAAAAACATAAAGAAAAAGCTATGAAAATGAGTAGGTGTGTCCAAACTTTTGACTAGTAGTGTAAGTGTTTTCCTCTTAAAAACCTGTATGTTGATGCAAATGTTGCATCATCTGTACCCGTCAGCTGTTGTCTTTATTAGCATTGGCATACATTCATATTGCCGTTCCTGCAGTAATCCAGCTGTTGATCTGGGTTTCCTGGTTTTATTAAAATTGCAGTTCAAGTTGAGACCTTAGTTTTTACTTATTGAGTTTTAAATTAAACTTGTCGATTTGTGAGTCAAATAGGTTTACAATTCTGGTCACTAAATTTTAACCCTAACCTCAATACTAGTTAACGTCCAGAGTCATGTGATTTTATAAAGAAGCAACACAGCCAGGGACCTCATGGAGATGCAGTATAGAACCACGAGGATCCCCAGACCCCACTTTGAGAACCATGGGTCTAAGTAATTTATTTGAATGCACCTCATTAACATGTCCAATAACTCTGAAACAGTGCATGTCTAATACAGAGTCCACATTTTCAAGTAGTCAAGTGTCAATTAGATCAGAAAACCAGAAATCACCAATTGCCTTAAAGCAGAAATGAATGACCTTTTATGGAGTTGAAGAAGGGTATAAAAAGTCTGAAAGTGTTTAGAGGATACCATTGCAATCAGGGCAATACTTGAAAGAAACATTGACACAGCAGGACGCTTACAGGAAGTAAATGGAATAAAAGTTCACATATATTGATTCATTCACTAGTAATATCATATACATGATTTCTGTTACGTATTTGTGTATCAGTAAAAATCTAACTTGAGAGATTTTTTTGGTTTCGTACTTTGAAGGGTGTGGAACTGTTTACACGACTATATTTAGACACTTTATTTACACACTGTTGGCTTAACCATTTATCTCATTCGTCTTTGTTCATAACTAACATTTTCATATACAGTAAGCTATATACAAATCACAAGTAACGTTTCTTTAAAAGAATCAGACTTGACTGCTTAAACAGATTCAGTCGATAGGGTCTGAAAAATGTTTAAGTTTCTAAGTGCAAAATTTAGCACTCATTAGGATTTGAAAGGCATTAGATGATGCCATCGTCTCTAACTTGTTTCAAAAAATAAAGATCCAAAAATCTAAATAATTATAGATTATACACAAGATCATGTACATGCAAAATGAGGTTGCAAAATGCGAAAAACTTTTTTGTTGAGAAATACATGCCATGATGAACAATTTGACATCCTCAATGCTCGTAAACAAATAATACTTGTAGCATTTAATAGACATGGACAATGTATTTTAGTAGAAATGCATTAAGTCGTAAATAATTTAACATTGTCACTTGTATGAAAGTGTTAAGTATCTGCAGTTCCAATGTGGAGTCCCTGTAGTGTGTGCTTCCTCCATTCCTCATATCTGACCTTATGGCCTTCATGCCATATTCCACACTGTACTCCACATATGAATCCTTTTTAACATTAGTGTTGACTCCTCTCATGCCTACTGCTCATGTGCCAGCTTCCATGGCTACTCCTTTGTTTGGTCTTCGTATGCCCACCTCTTTCATGATGACCATGACTTTCATGATGACCCGCTTCATGACTGTTTTTCAAATGCAGGGTCTGTCTCGAGCTGCTTCTGTGTCTACTCCCATGTCCACTACCATGCCTGCTGCTTTTGTGTTTCCTCCGTCCATGCTTATGGGATGTGTGCATGTTCCCGTTCTCTGTATCCACTTGAAAACTTTTATGCTCCTGTCTTTCTATATTTACTGGTGCGACTGAAACAGCATCATGATCCCTATGGCTTTCAGCAAAGCAAAGAGAACAGATCAGCTGCCGGTCGGTTCGACAGTAGATCTCTAGCGGGATGTTGTGACGGAGACAAATATCCGTTTGAGGCTCTTTGTTAATAACTACGACAAAGTGGTTCTCTCCAAGGTTTGCTTTCTCATGCCTAAGGGTATGAGCCTCGCCGTATGACTTGACGCACTCCGAGCAGAATTTGACGGCTTGCCTTTTTCGTCCAGTGCAGATGCTACATTCCGGGTTCGCAGGTCCAGGGTTGCGAGGTGAGGCATCCCGCAGTCTTGCCTTTTTTAATTGCTCTACCACCTCAGCAAACATGGTGTTCTTGTTAAGAGCAGGCCTCGGTGTGAAGGTCTCCCTGCACTCAGGACAGCTATAGGACTCCGAGTGTTTGTCCTCATTCCAGTAATCCTCAATGCAAGCCATGCAGTAGTTATGTCCACACGGAATCGTTACTGGATTATGTAGGGAGTCCAAACAGATAGGACATCTGAAAGAATCCTTGTTCTTGAGAGCTACCTCTGCCATTTCACATTTATTATCATTTAAGTGCTTATAATGTGCTCTTTATGTCGGTACAAGTCTCTGTCAAAGCACAAAATAAGGAAGCCTCCTAGTTATATTTTGTGTGATTGGGTGTGCAAGTATGACGGTAGGTATGCAGAAAACAAGTAAGGAGGTGTGGTATAATTGAACAGGTGGTGTCACCTGTTTTACAGGTCTTTGGAACGTCAGCAAACTACTCAAATGCAAAGTACAAATAAAAAGTTAACCACATAACACAGTTTTACCATGGAATCGCACAATGTGAAATCTGACACTAAAATGGAAATACCTTCCTGACACTGCTGTGCTCCAGCAATGCTTTAAGCTACACCCAAAAAGATAAGTGCTTTAACAGAAGGAAATAAAATTCATATTTGTGCTAT
Source organism: Notoglanidium macrostoma (assembly GCA_030068235.1). NCBI lineage: Eukaryota > Metazoa > Chordata > Actinopteri > Siluriformes > Auchenoglanididae > Notoglanidium > Notoglanidium macrostoma. The sequence goes on from JAQQZR010000008.1 coordinate 5,921,626, forward strand.
GATGAGAAAGATACTTGGAGCAATGTGGATATAAAATAAACTGACTAAATAAGAATAAAAACTGATGTGGTTAAGAGTGAGTGTTGTGTTAAAACTATGATACAAATGAGTTACCTGATCACAAAATGATTTACATTTTTTTTCACAAAGCAAAATTTATTAACATGGTGTTAAGACTTGGTGATTCAAGGTTTTCTCTTTCTGTAGGCCAAAAAACCTGGTTTACTTGGATAGTATAGGAGTTGTCCATTCTTGAAATAACCAGCATAGCAGAGAAAAAGTGCCAAAAAGTATCATTTCAGTTACACAACAGAGTTCAAGATTTATAAATTTGCTTTAATTTACTCAGTGCTATATAAAATGTTATAAACAATATCATAAAATAATTACAATTAAGGCTGTGAGAAATAACCAAATACTATTACAAGAAAAAGTCATGGGTGCTACAAAAGTCAGTATTTTCTCTTCGTACAACACTGTATTAGTGATTATAACTTGGCCATATATTCCGAAACATTTTGATTTTATATAAACTTAATTACAAAAAAGTAAGGACTAGGGTTGCTGTTGAAGTATTCAGATTTCACTTCCTTTTCTCTTAAACCCCCTCAATCCCACAAGTCTTCAGTGCCTCAGACAAGTCTTTGAGATATGTGGAGTCGGGATATCCATTCCTGTAGACACACAAACAAACCTTCTTACTTAAACAGTTTAATTAGTTACAATTTAGATATCTATATTATAATATTGTCATTTTCCCCCAACCCAAGCTAATGTACCTGACTGCATTCTATACAGACAAGATTACTACCTTCTTTTCATATCTGTCATTATTTGTTATTTGTTATTTTGTGGTAACTTGTATAATGAAACTCACCCACTCTTCCCTCCTGTGATCTTGGTCTTATGTGGGATTCTGCTCCAGGTTATTTTTGCTCTGCCAGTATTGTTATTTGGGCAAACAGTAAATGTAAACCCGTGCTTAAATGCTTTCTCCAGACATTGCAATAAGCCCTGCCCCTTTGAACTGAGTGGCAAATAGGCCTCAAAAACACCTCCTTGGAATGGTAACCCAGGATTAGGGTGTTCCTCCTATGTGAGGCACAAAGCAGTTATGAGTACAGCAAAATGACATTTCAAAAATAATAAAATAATAAAGGGAAGAAAGCTCTCGTACTCCCTGGATGCCATCAGGTATGTTGTAGGTAATCTTGGCTGTTCTGTATTGCTCATAGCCTGGCAGGCTTATTGATAACTCTGTATACCTCATGGTGCCCTGAATGCCTTGTTCCTCTTTTTGTCTTGTGTCAGCTTTTGTTTTCTGCTCTTCTTTGAGTGGAGGAACTTGCATTTCCTTTGATGGTTTTCTGGCTGTATTCCCTTTAGAGCATACTATACACAGAGCATGAAGTCGAATACAGTTGGAGCATAGAAAAACACCACAGCTTGTTTGTGTACCATTCTCTCCGCACACACAAGATTCCAATTGTTTATTGATTGGCAAGTTGGTCTGTTTCAAAGTCAATGTAGTTGCTTTTTGGCTTTTCTGTGATGTGAGTGATGAAGGGTTCTGCAAGTGATCCCTCGGTCCCAACAGTACTCCACTTACCTCAGAAGATTTGCCGGGTAATGGGCCAGTCTTGCTTATTTCCAAATCTGAAGTCTCTTTAAGCATCTCTTGGGCAAGTGGCTTTGGTGACTGCATATAAGCTGCATTCCTGGACTCAGATTTGTGTCCTTTAAGTCTGCCTTTTGCAGAACTCTCGCTATTCGCTTTGGTTTGATTTGGTCTAATCTGAGTATTGCTTTTAATTTGTGACTGGTTAGCTAATGCACTGGTTTGACTTTGGTCTATACCTCCCTGATGGGTGAAGGTATTGACCAAAGATCCTGAATTAGAAAATCCACAAGGAAACAGTTCTTTTAACGTTTCACTGGCTTGAGAACACTGTGATTTGGGTCCCATCAAGAAAATAGCATCCTTTACATGCTGCAGTACAATTCTTCTGAAGTGTGAGCATATGTTCGAGCAGCATTCTTTGAACATATCATTACTTTCAGTCAAACTAAGATCTGCCAGATGAAGGTTCTGAACACAAAAGTCTATACCTATCGTATCAACTAGCTTCTGAAGTTCACTATGACATTCTTCAACCTTAGATGTTGCTGATCCCTTTAGAATAACCATGGTGGTATACTTGTCTACGTGGTTCTCAGACACTTGTAGATCAGAGATCAGAGAATTTAGAGCTGAGTGATATGCCTCTCTTATATAACTCCACATCAATGTAGGTACAGTGACGGCCTTTGATACAGTGCTGCTTGGAAGTGCCTCCACAGACATCCTACTATTTAGGCTACCAGATCTCGGTCTTCTAAAGGAATTTGTTGCAAGACATGACGTCTCATTGATCCCAGTCTTTTGTGTCTTCTGTTTTGGTAATGGCTGGCCTGAGAAACTATTTGCCCTTCTTAAGGAAGAAGTAGATGTGGTTGTAGATGCTACTGTAGATTCTGTGGTCTTTTCCAGTTTCTCAAGACCTGTAGGGGCATCCACAGGTGTGCTGAGTAGAGCTTTGTATGCAGGCGTTACTCTGGAGATACAACTTACAGGATTTGTTTTACTACCTTTGTTTGAGCACAGTGGTTCCATCTTCTGAAACAAGATATCATCATCTACATTATTTACACCAGTGAGTTTCAAAGCACCAACCTGAGAAACCCTTGCCTGGTCACTATTGACTGTACCTGTTGTACCAAAAGAAGAATTTGTGGACAGGGTTGGTCCAGAATTTGATGCCACTGACATGTTAATGCCTTTGGTTACATCTTGATGCTCTCTAGTTCTCCCTCTTTCTACAGGGCCAAATCCCATTAACCCCATGTCAGAGTTCTTAAATCGAGCAGCAAGTTTGTATTCCTCCCCAGTCCTTACTCTTCTCTCAGCATCAGAGATTCTCATTTTAGGGGTCATTCTACTGGATTCACTGCTTGCTTCGGCTACCTGCGTTGTCTCTGATTCAGAAATTGGAGAGTAAGAGTTTGAGGGAGATGTTAGAAGTGAGATTTCTTGCTTTGCTCTCAAGTTCTCATCAGCTGATCCGAACAGGAGGATCTGTTTGGCCTGAGAGACTTCACTGCTTACACCTACAATATAAACATGGGTCTGATCAAAGCTGAGCAGCACTTTGGGAAGTAATGATTCTATGTCCTTAAATGCTGCAGTTTGGTCTCCGTGCAGGTTAAGGACACTTCTTGGAATTTGAGCTCTTCTCAAATTACTCTCCACCTGCTGGTAAAGCTCACTCAGCTCCATGCGGGCAAGGTTCATGTGTTTTTCTGCTTTTGATCCAGTCTTAACTTTTGCATTGGATTGCAAGTACAGTGTCGTGACTCCTGCAGATGTGACATCAACCACATGCACCCCATGGTTTTGCAATATACTCCTGTACTCCTCACTTTTGCTACATAGATATGTAAACACCTCTGCCTCCATGATTAGAGACAGAGTCTCCACATCTACTGCATCTACCCAGTCTTTTGTCTTCTCATCAAAGCGTGTTTGTGCCTGTGATAGTTTTATACTGTATACTTTTGGACTTGGATACCTGGACTCCTGATGCAAAGAAACCTCTCCACCAAAATGAGGGTGTGGTTGGCCTGGAGGTATGTCTTTTCCTTTCTGATGTGGATGGACTCTATCACTTTTTCTTGAAAAGGACAATCTTTCTTCACTTGGAGGTTCATAGTTTACAAGGAGCTCTTTCAAGTGAGATATAACATCATTAACCTCCAAATATGGACCCTTTAAGGTGCAGTGCCTCAGAGGCTTAATGTAATGGACACCAAGGCCTGGAAATTTTTCAGTGAGAGTTTTTATAGTCTCTTCACCCATTGGCAAGTGGTTGCAGTCTATGGTCACAGACATATCACGGATTACCTGGAGATAGATGTGTAAGAATAAAGATGCATGAGAAACATAACAGAACTGCATATATATTGCAAGGCTTAAGAAGAAACGACCATATCATAAATATTTAATTGATGCATGTTTGTCCTCCATGCATACCTTTTTCAGGTGCAGTGACTCCTGCCATGGAAAACTCAGAGCAAGTTCATACATCCTGCCGTCTACCTCTAAAACATGTGGTCTATGACTGCACACACTGAGGGCAACTATAGGAAGTCAGAAAAGGACATATTAAGCAAATATGTATGAGATATTTTCTTTTTTGACAGTCATGGAGTCATGATCCCAAGTTTCACCCAATGAAGTGAGTGTGTTTATAAAATGAATCAAACCTTATTAAGACTCAACATCTTAAAATTGCAACATTATTAGTGGTCCTGAAACTTTGATTATGCTACACATATTTTATGAAATTATTGAATCAGATTGGTCAGAAGGTAGTTGAGAGGTAAGGTGTTGTATGTCACTTTGTAAGGGTTTTTATATAATTTTGTTATTTTTTATTATACTTCTCACTGGTTTTGTAACATTTAGTTAAATTTCCTGTTTGATCTATGCATTACACTGAGACACTAAACATTCAAATGAGCAATCATACAACTTGTCTTAACTGTATAATTATGTGGGTAATGTATGCTCATGCCTACTGTTATGCTGCTGCGGGAAAACATGCAAATAAGTATCTCACTGCAAATTGTACATTACATTTGTGTCAATACAAAATTTGCCATTTCTATAGTAACAACTTATGCATGTAATGTGGATACTCAACAATACTGATTAAAAGTTCTTTTCTGTGTGTCAGTAAGCTGGACACTAGAGAGGTAACTTAACTGTTCTTATGCAAGTTAATACTGACACTAATTTGTTTTTAACAGAGGTTCCACAACATTAAACAGATGGGTGAGTCATTCAGGTAATCTTTGGCAAATCACTGAGGTATAAGAGGAATAAAACACTTCTGGGCATGCTCTTAATGGAGAATACTTCAGTGGGGTAACACACCACCCTGCCACCACCCTCCTGGAATATATGTCGAGGTCAGGGGTAGTATTTTAAATAGCCTATGTTGGGGTAAATTTTTTTAAAACACGTCAGCAGTATTTGTAGTTTCACGAAAATGAAGGGAACGCTTCGTTCATCATATATTTTTAGCTTAATGAGGCAACTTGAGCTTGGAGGTCATACAATTCAATTTGTTAATTTATTCCTAATGAACTATGAACTATCATTAAATGGTTTTTAATAACTTTACTTTCTTTCCCTCTTTATCACTCATGCATACACTCTTTTAGAAAGTAAGAGGAAGAGACCTCCGCTATCTTCAAAAGTGATGACGGCACAGGGATCTGCTGCTTTAATAGTGATTGATGAGATCTCTCCTCCTCCGTTCCGCTCGCGCAGAAAATGAATCAGAAGTTTATCTTCTAGTCGCTCGTGCTCCACATCTGCGGGAAGCCCACGAACACAAACCGTGTGCCCCATTTCCGCCATCTTCTGGACAACTGAGATGTGAAAAATACGGGGGAAACTGATTATTATTATATTTTGCACATCATAGTTTATTTATTTTTAATAACTATTGTAAGCACACATATTATTGAACGATAGGCTGAGGTAAATGAACTAAAACACAGTATAATTTTCTTAAACATCAGGAAGAAATTTCAGAAAGTAGGCGGATATTCGCCGAAGTCGCAACAGGAAGTTATACCTTCGTGTCAAGATGAGTTCATTAGATTATTAACCGGTTCCTGAGGTAAATACAGGTCGAACAGTTGTCCTCTGTGTCTTTGTGTTACCACCGTGCAGCATTGTTTGCATTTTGTTTATATCTCACCCGTTCAAACACTATCCTGTCTGTGTATGCGTGTGTGTGTGGTGAGGAAAAGAAAAGTGAAAGCTGAGAAAGAGTGTCGTAGTGTGTTGGAGGTTTAAAGAAATAGCCCCTACAAGAGTACTGGAGGAACAATGAAGGCGTCAACAAAGGCTAATGATATCCCATAATATTCTCAATACTAATAATATCCCATAATATTTTCCGCACTAATAATATCCCATAATATTCTCTGTAATTGTGGATTCAAGTATAATGTAAGCTAAAGGGGAGACTTTAGGAAACTTAAACTATTTATTCCAAATTCAATTATCGTTTATTTCCCAATGAACAAATACCCTACATAATGCTGTAGCCTGTATAATATCTAAAAGTACTACATTTTGTAATTGTTGTGGTAAATATATAAAACGATGGTTTTACCAATCAAGACATGCGTGTGCCTTATATGGATTGATCAAGTTAGTATGTCCAAGTTGTTTATAGATTTATTTAGAAACGTCTAAAGAAGCCATACTCATTATTACAATGCATACTTTTCCTCAAGGCTCGTACTGGTTGAGGACACTGAAGCTCAGGCTGTTCAGTACAACTTGTTCACTAGTTATCTATCCATGCTTTTATTTCCATCAGTTAGCCTCATTTTTGACCCCAGGCTTTAGACAGTTCAACATGTACACAGGGATTGGAAATTGATCAGTAACGGAGGGCAAATGAGCTACATACATACTATATTTCCAAATGTTTGTGGACACCTGACCATCACACCCATATGTGGTTCTTCCCAAAACTGTTGCAAATGTTGGAAGCAAACAATTGTATAGGCTGTCATTGTATGCTGTAGCATTACAATTCCCCTTCACTGGAACTAAGAGGCCCAAACCCGTTCCAGCATGGCAATGATCCTGTGCACAAAACGAGCTCCATGAAATTTTCTTAAACATCAGGAAGAAATTTCAGAAAGTAGGCGGATATTCGCCGAAGTCGCAACAGGAAGTTATACCTTCGTGTCAAGATGAGTTCATTAGATTATTAACCGGTTCCTGAGGTAAATACAGGTCGAACAGTTGTCCTCTGTGTCTTTGTGTTACCACCGTGCAGCATTGTTTGCATTTTGTTTATATCTCACCCGTTCAAACACTATCCTGTCTGTGTATGCGTGTGTTTGCCAAGGTTGGTGTGGAAGAACTCGAGTGTCCTGCACAAAGCCCTTATCTCAACGCCTCTAAACACCTTTGGAAATAACTGGAACAATGCTCTTGTGGATGAATGGTCAAATCCCCACACCATGTGAATAGCATTCCTAGAAGATTGAAGGTTATTATAATAGCAAAATGGAGACTAAATGTGGAATGAGCTGCTCAAAAAGCACATATGGGTGTAATGGTTGGGTGTCCACATACTTTTGGCCATATAGTGTATGTTACATGATCTTAGGGGCAGTAGATTGCATTTTAAAACAGTATTGAGGACGATGGTAGAATGATTTGGTAGACCTGCTTAAATGCATTAAGTTTTTCACAAACATAAAGAAACAAACATAAATTTATGTTTATGAATCGAACAATCTGTCAGAATTAAAATGTAAATTTATAATAAAATTAGGGGACAGTGCTGATTTAGTTAACCAAAATAAAATGTTCCCAGAATGTTATGAAATAATGTTTCACAGTGCTCTTAACAAACAAAACAAACAAACAAATAAACAAAGACTTTGTAGGAACAAAATACTTAATACATAGCATCCAGTGACCCCAGTATATCTTTGGGTCATTCCATGATTGAAATGAAATGTAATATAAGTCATCTCCATGCTTATGGTAGCCACAGTGGTCAACTGATTCAATTCAATTGACTTCTCTGGTCTCACTCACTTTAAGATACAATAGTTGCCATGAATTAAGCAATTTATGACCACAGAAGAGATCTCAAGAACCATGACTTATGCCCTTAATATATTAACTTGACTCATGATTGAAGCTTGACTCATGACCAAGGTATATTAACTCTTGGTTGCACCTTATTAAGAATAACCACATCATGTTTAAAACAAAAACTATTTTGTGCCTGATACTAAAATTCCATGTCTGTAAGCCATTTATCAACAACAACATAAAAAAAGTATTTGGATTAAATATAGTATATTTCCTTAATTTCCTTTTTTACCACAGAGAAACCATGGGGTTGCAAACATTTACATTCAACTGTCTCCAGATCCACGGGTTAAATGATTGAGTAGGATAAAAATCTGTTTGATAGACCTGTTACTATTGGCCCTACCTCTATATAAAACACAGTTATGACCACAAAAATAGGGTAAAGGTGTAACATATAGAAATGAATAGAAATTCATTTAGTAGTTCATTTAATAGTTTTTACTGCGCCCTCCATCGGCAGTTTGCTGATAGTGCAATGGTAATATATAGGCTGACATTTTCTTCTATTAATACTGCCAGCTGGGGATCAACAATATCTTGTGACTGGCTTGCAGTCTCTCAGAAAGGACATTAGCTAGTTTAATAATTTTTTCGGGTTTGTAATGTATAGAGAGATCCAAATAGTAAATAAAAACCGAAATGAATAGTGGATTATTTTAAGTAGGTAAAAATGTAGGCAACTTTCTTTGGACAAAAGTTAATAGAAGACCTTTTTCAGGCTTTGAGGGTGAGTAGGCCTTTTCTTTTAACTTGACATGAATACCTACTTTGAAGACCTACTATGATTTTACTTGTATATTAAGTCAATAGGGTGTTTATTATTATTATTATTATTATTATTATTATTATTATTATTATTATTATTATTATTATTATTATTATTATTATTATTATATAGTTATTTTTAAATGTACTCTAGGTGTTATTAAATGAATCATTCTCAGACATGTTAGAGAGAACCCAAAAGTGGTGTTGACAGTCTCTGGGACTCTCGTGCAGTTCTCTTTATTTTACGATTGAGGATCGTAAAATAGGTTTTTGAAATTTTGCTAAAACTCTCTTCTCTTTTGTAGCAGTTTTCCCCTGTAAGCCATTATATATTGTGGAAGGCAGATGTATCGTTCAGTGCCATGTCTCAGAACACGTTTGCCTTCTCGGCAGCCACGCTGCGCTCTCTACGGCTGGAACAGGAGCTGCAAGACTGGGAGGAAACACGAAGGGCATTGGCGCACAGGAGGGTAATGAGTAGGCGACCACTACCAGCCGCACCCCGGCTCAGACATGGGACAGAAAGGATCCAGACAGTACATGCCCCTCCACCTCAAATCTACTGCAGAGACCCGACTGTCCACAACACATTCATGTATGGAGACATGAGGAGTGTGTACACTATACTCAAAGAACCTGGTATGGTGAATGCCCTAATGGAGATCGTCCATGAGGAGATGGTGTGGACTCCTGAAATGGGTAGAAACACGCACACTTAAATACATACAAGCTAAGAAAGTGAGAACCTGTGGTGGTTGGGATGTAGTAGCCTGCTCACACCCAACTCTAATATTGTGTGCCTTGTAATTTCTCCTCACTGTTTCTGTTTTTTAGCACCTGATAACTTTTGAACTTGACCAATGTCTTCAAATAGAAAGTAGTTTGGCAAAAGATTAATAACCAATGGTCCTCATATGAGGCTCTTATAAGGATGTAGTTGGGAAAGGTGATGTCCTCATATGCGGACACTGGAGTCTCATGAGGTTAATATGAATTTAAAAAATTTCATACCAAATTCCCACTTCAAGGGTCGTCGCACAGGCAGATAGCATAATACACAAACACTAAAGAAAACCAGTAGAATGCACAACTAAGAACTAATCTACTATGAGGCAAAAATAAGAGAATTACACAATACTGGCACAGAAAGAGACAAAAGACAGTGATCAGGGGTCAAGTTCAAGCTGGGACAAAATGTATTTTTACTGTGGTGTAAATTCTAGGGTAAATTATATCATATCACAATTCAAAACACATGATGTAGTATCACAATATTTGGGTGCTAGCACAATGGCAGTAAAAAAAATGCCAGTTGTGGATGGTATGAAATAGACTGTGAATTCAATGATACTTAATGTAGTAGTCAAATCTTATTATAACTCTTTCTATTCTAAACCCCAGGCATGTGGACTCTGTCCTCCAAAGTAAAGCAGACATCTGCCCTGCGTCTGGCTGCCAGCAGGGGGCACTATGGATGTGTGGAGGAGTTGTTATTCCGGGGAGCGGAGGTGGACGCTGACCCGGGGGGGCGAACTGCCCTCCACGATGCCTGTTCTGGGGGTCACCATGCCTGTGTAAAGCTGCTGCTGGAGCATGGAGCTGACCCCGATCTGATGACAGCCAACGGCGATGCGCCTCTTCACCTGTGCAACACTGATGAGTCCTATGTGTGAGTGAGCACGGCTGATATAATGGGAAAAAGTGCATGTCCTTTGCTGCCTAAAGTTGAAAACTGGTTTAATGGTTACTGTAAATGTTCCAAATACATCAAATGGAGCTAGGTTGTAAAAACATAAATACAAATTTTGCATTGTGGATTATATAACAATACCACCACACACATGATTTAAATTACATGACTTAAATTACCATTCCATCACATGGTGAAATACATTTTACATATATAAATCAATTTCAGTGATTCCTGGTAAGTTTTCAAAAATGTCTGCCACCCACCTGATTTTACAGTTATCTATTAATACAATATAAATATAAACACATGCTGTTATATATAAATGAATAAATATCTTGTAACTCTTGTAACTCAACTGAGTGAAGTAGTCACAGGTGGAACGTTTGTGTATCATTCTTGACAAATTCCCTTAGGCAATATGAGTGTTGACAAACACAAACCAAGAAAGAGAAAGTATTACTAATTAACTAGTAATAATACTGATACTTTGTGAAATAATGAACCTGCAGTGATACTACTGAACATTTAGGGTTTTGCATCTGCTCAGACTTTCACACAGTCTTTAACCCAATGTAAAGATTGCTGTTTGATTCACAGCCCTGTATTTTTTATTCAAATTCCTGTACTCTCTCAGCTGTTCAAGGCTGCTAGTCAGCATGGGTGCTGATGTGAATGTGGCTCAGCGTGACTCGTGTCTCACCCCACTGCACTTGGCGTGTCGAAGGGGTCTCGTGGAACATGTGGAACTGCTGCTGGCCCACGGAGCTGACATAACTGTGCAGAACCGTGAGGGTGAGACGCCGCTGAATGCAGCATGTGCCGGAGCTGAGAGGCCAGCCGAAGCTGCGAGATACCTGTGTGTGGTGCAGAGACTGCTACAAGCTGGAGCACATGCACACACAGCAGGCAGGAAGCAGCACACTGCCCTACACAACGCCTGCAGTAACTGCAGTTATCAAATTGCTGAAATACTTCTGCAGCATGGAGCACAGGCAGATGCAGCCAACTATGCAGGATGCACACCCATGGACTACCTGCTGCAGGTGAGGCAGAAGAAACAAAGAATAAAAAAACAGAGGCATTTAATTATGGTAATTTGTATTGGAGGTACCATTTCCAAGACCCTGTCACACAAGCAGATGTGATTTTTTGTAAGCAGATTCAAAGCTTTATTTACGCCAACTATAAAAAAAAAAAAAGTCAATCACTTGTGCAAATGCTATTCACACCACTGTTTCACGCAATGTCTGACAGAAGGGTTGTCGACTACAGTCCAGCCTGTGTTAAAAAGGCTGGCGAAGCCTGCGATAATATTTTTATCTCCATTCATTCATCTTCAGTAACCACTTTATCCTGGTCAGGGTTGTTGTGAATCCAGAGCCTATCCCAAAATCTCAGTGAGAGATGAGAGTACACCCTGGATATGATGCCAGTCCAATGCAAAGCACAATGCACATACACATTCACACAGTCATACGCCTAGTGCTCCTGTTTACTGGCATGTTTATGGAAAGAAACCCAACCCTGTTAGCCAAGAACAGGAATCTGAGTCTGCTCACCAAAATTGGATAGTTGAAAATGTAAAAAAGACCAGTTTTGGTAAACCTGTGTACACTTTAGTCTCAGATTCCTTTTCTTGATTGACAGGAGTGAAACATGAAGTAGTCTTCTGCTGTTATAGCGCATCTACCACACAATTTTACATGTTGTACATTTTGAGATGCTTTTCTGCTCACTACAATTGTAAACAGTGGTTATTTGAGTTACTGTAGAATTTTTTTGTACCGTACTTTGTAAACTCTAGAGACTATTATGCATAAAATATTCAACCAAGCTGACCTGGCACCAACAGACAAGCCATTGTCAAAGTAACTGAGGCCCCCTTTATCCCCATTCAAATGTTTGAGGTGGACTGAAGTAAATGATCTCTATCTGCATGATTTTATACATTATGCTGTCATATAATTGGATGTTTGGATAATTGCATGACTGGTGTTCCCATTAAAGTGGCCTGTGAGTGTTTTTCCAAAATATATTTTATTCCGAATATGCAGTGTCTAGATTGCTTCTTATAAATTTCATTAAGGCATTTCAACCTTTATTAGAACACCATTAGTTGACAAAAACTGTTAGATGTATAGCTCACTTTTCTCTATTTAAAGGTGCTAGAGGATTATCCAGACCAGCATCCCGAACTAATTGCTCGTACACTTCTCAACCATGGAGCGAAGCCTCCTTCTCCAAGAGTAAGTTGACACTTTGAAGATTTGGAACGACACAGCAAATCATTTTTTTTATTTGTTTCTTAATTATAATTACATTTTGATTAGGTGTTCACTTAGTGCACATAATCAATAAACCTATGATGAATTTATCTATATAGCAACAGACAATAAGTCCTACAGCAATGCACAAATTGTGGATATTAGACTTTTCTGTAGAAGCTACCATAAAGTTATATATACATGTTTCTGTTTTGTTCTACCTTGTATGCTATGCTGTATAATGTGTATATGTGTACGGATGTGTTGTTAGATGCTGAAGTTGTGCCTCCTCTCCCCTGCCACTCTGGAAGTGATGCTGAACTGCTACCCGGTTGTACCAGACTGTGAGGACTGGCTACAGGAAGTCCCAGATGAATTACTGAAGGTATTTTCACTCCACTGTCTTATGCTTCATTATTGGATTTCTGTTTTGATCTAAATACGCATTTCCTCCTTATACCCAGGAGCACAAGGGTTTCTTTGACTCGGTTCGCCGGGTGAGTGGGAAACCCCGTACACTCCAGCACCTCTGTCGATGCTCCCTGAGACTCCGTATGAGTGCACGATGCCATTCTGCCATTGACAAGCTGAACATCCCATGCGCACTAAAAGAGTACCTGCTGCTGGCAATTAAAGGAGAGATCCAATGATATTACAAGAACAAAAAAATAACACAGACAAAAACATGAACTTGAATGCAAATAATAAATGCTGTGGCTCCATATAGCCATGATCTGGGTTTTGTTAAAGCTGTTAGTCAAATGGCCATAAGCAGTTCAAATGGAAAACAGCACAATTTCATTCATCTTTTGTCATGTTTGCATAGTTTTTCTTTTTATTTGCCAGTAATATGGTTGTTTTATTTTATTCACTGATGCTCTACCTATTATTTTAGACAGCAATCAACAATGAATGTGGAACATCTGCAGGACAAATGTATCCCTCTTAAAAGTTACATTATCGTTACATCTCTTATAGATAATATGGCACAAAAAAAATTAGCTTTTAACATTACTGAGAAATCAGAAAGCGCCAAGTCCTCTGTCCTGAAGACTCTGTAGTGGCTTAAAAACTTACTGACGATTCTAAATCTCTGACACTGGAGACTCCTTCCAGAATGATTAAATAAAGGCCTTACAGAAAACTTTATCAAGAAATGTATGTTTTCTTCATTAAATAACAATTTAGAATTTGCTTAATATACACATTTCTTATTAAAGTCCGGATGAATGATTGTTACTATAGAGACAATAACATATTGAATGAGCACATTAATAAAAATCAGTGATCTGAAATTAATCAACACCTTCTGACCAACCGAATTGAGAGTAACAGCACTGTTATATAATACTGAATAGGCCTATTGTGCAATTCCTAAATCTGAGGTTATGTAATTGTCCTTAAGTTATAAAAACATACATGGCTTAATAAAGGATATGTAAAGGTAGTTCATAAAATTCCTGCTACCATGGATAGACATTTTTAATTAAAGTGTTAGCATGAACATATGAAGTACAGACTACTGCCACTGGCATCCACAGTATTATTGCAGGAAGCCTGTTACACATACTGTATATTTTGAATGTGTGTATGTGTTTAAATATTGATTTATTTGGAACTGAGATTCAACTGTAGTTATTTAAATTCAATTGTGAGCATAGTTTCTATAGATGAGGTGCAATTTCATTAGTGCGATAAACATAGCATGGACCACCTAAAGTCCCGAAAGGTGATTTTTTTTAACCTTATAAATAAACATAAATTAATTATGTTGAGATAATAACTTGTTCCATCAAGATAATAATTTGTGTGCACAAGCTAAAAAGGTCTTTACAAGGCTCCGTAAGTTAGGGACAAGTTATCTTGTGATAACTTAATAAATAACTTGTGCATACAACATTGTATCATTTTCCCACAAGATAAACAACTTGATCCCACAAGATAACTAGCACAAATGAGATGGTACCTTGTTCCCACAAAATAAATTACTTGTGCGCACAAGAAACAAAAAATTATAACTTTTGGGAATTCAGGGGCTCAGTAGCATAGTTCAGTCTTGTGCAATTTTCTGACTGATTTTTAGTGTCCCAAAACCAACACCTGTGTAAGTCTTACAGCACAGGTTCCTAACCGTGGTCCTTGAGTACCCCTGCCATGCACATAGAGATTTTCCTGCTCACAAGACACCTGATTTAATCAGCAAATAAACAGCTCAGAGTTGGAATGGGTATGCTAGAGCAGGGGGAAAAACCCGTTGATCATGGTTTCGAGTTTTGATTAATCTCCCCTTTCTCGGAAAAACACAGTTTTCTCAAACACCACAATCCAGCTATTTTAATAAACTTTCATATATTTAAAAAGAAACTCAATTTTTCTCGATTGGAATTCACACAGTTAATTAGTCTTACATAATTATTCTTATTATTATTTTTGTTAAGCGTTGTACGTACTTGTAACGGGTTTTTATCTGGCAACCCTACTTTTTCATTCCGCGGATCTGGCAACCCGAGCCTGACGCCCGGCGGTGACGCAGTGTCAGCTGGCCGTGTTTGTTTATTACACGGGAGGTGTTGTAGCGGCTTTGGAGCTGAAATAGTATTATTACTAAACTTTCAAGAATGATTTAATGACGGTAATTTTCTTCATTTCCTTTTCTAACACCTATATAAATGTCTAAAATAGAGGGTACATTGTATGAAGCAACAGAGTTTAAAAATTAGATCAGCGCTGTAGCAATGTCCGAAGGTCGTCCTTACCTTTTGTAGCTAGTTAGCTATAGTAGTTATTTAGCTGTGTAGTTTAGCTAAGCGCGCTAATGTTTCTCTCTCTCATCTGTGTATCTTCTGCTGGCGTTGTAGACTCAGACCACACATTTGTATACATTGTAATGCTGAATTTGATAGTTTATTTTTTGTCCTAGCTTAGCAGGGCTGATGGAACTAGCCGCAGTGCTAGTTAGCTTATATTAGCTGTAAGTTAGCGGCGTGCGAATGAAATAGTTTAACACGCGCACTGTTCTTTTGACAAACGCTTTCTTTTTTTAAGACGTGTTACCGCGTGATGTCCGTCATAATGCTGTAATGTTAAAACTATTGCAGCTGGCTTCATTATATTGTTCATGTTTAATAAACCTGAAGCTGAACATTTCTAAAGTGAGCCTGAGTGAGGTAGATGTGTCACTAACAGCCTGTTTAATAGCAAACTAGCCCTCAGGCAACATAAATATTATGGGATGTACAGCTTTCTGGAAATGGCACATGAACTAACATCAGTGAAACGGTGCTCACGTGCAGAGCAGTATTAATAAATAACATGTTAGAAGGTCATTGTAATCGTTCATATTTTTTTCCCCTCTTGGACAAGAAACAAACATCTGGTGTAACTTATTGACCATGTACATAATAAGGCAGTGGCACGCCTTTTCTCTTGAACATCCCAGTTTTAAAGGAAACTGGACACGCCACTGCTCCTTCTCAACAGGAGATGATTTCATGCTTCTTACTCTTTTGAGGAAACATAACACATTAACCTGTAGTCTCATAAACCACACCGCTAGCAGGACAGATTCGGACATGCACAGTAATATTCCAGTATTATTCAGGATAGTACAATATTCAGAATTTGATACAGGGCATGTAAACAGCATATTCTGATTTCGGCATTTTCCATTTAAAGACATGAGCTATGCCGATATGATTCGGAATTTAGGAGAAGTCTTTGGAGATGTATACAGCTCATTAGAAATATGCATCTCAATTGGGCTTTTTATGGCAGTTTGTGAAACACAGCCTCTTGCCTGTTTACAAGTTCAAGTGGCTTTTATTGTCATTTCAGCCATATACATGTAATACAGTGTACAGTGAAAGGAGACAGTGTTTCTCCAGGACCAAGGTGCTACACACAAGACAACACAAAAGTACAAAAGGTGTACGTGTGCAACAGAAGACAACATAAAGTTCATGTGTGCAGACATGGCAAAAACAACATAAAGTTCAAATATGCAAACAGTGCAGACATAAGACAAAACAAGACAGAGCAGCACCAAACCAAATATAATGTGAGGTGCAAAATGTGCAGAGTTTTAGGTAGAGTGTACATTTTTTTTTGTGTGCGTGTGTGTATCAGTCCAGTCCCTGAGTGTTCAGGAGTCTGATGGCTTGGGGAAGAAACTGTTACAGAATCTTGCAGTGAGGGCCCGAATACTTCGGTACCTTTTGCCAGATGGCAGGCGGGTAAAGAGTGTGTGTGAGGGGTGTGTGGGGTCGTCCACAATACTAGTGGCTTTGCGGATGCAGCGTGTGTGGTGAATGTCAGTGATGGAGGGAAGAGAGACTCCGATGA